>JAPSGF010000081.1:1425612-1445004 GCA_035772895.1 Perdix hodgsoniae | reverse complement strand
GCCCCCCTGTCACGGGCACAGGTAGATCTTGCTTAACCCGCGACAGAAGCCCAAGAAAAATTGGATTTCGACACTGAGTTAAAAACCTGGTAATTCCTTTTATTCAGGACAAACAGGTTCCCATATAAACTCCACTTTTTTCATTTTCATTCTACCATTTCAAGAATTCAGTTGAATGAATATCTTTGTCATAAAATCTAGGTTTATCTGTAATCTGGGTTTATTTATAATCTACAAACATTTTGAGGCATCGTAATTTGCTATCCTCAATGTTGCAAATGTTACACAACATTTTGAGTTTGTGCCTGAAAGAATCATGCTAGAAAGATTAAGAACATCACAAGTAGATCTTAACATATAAATAAAATAAAAGTTCATATGTGCCCATCTGGAAAACATCCTCATCTTGTATTTATCTTTAATGTATTCTGTCTTTGGAAGCTGGTCAGTATTTCCTTAGCATTGAGTTGATAACATATCAGTACTTTTGATTAGTCATTATCTCGTGAAAAATGATGTTCTTGTGGTGGCCCAAATAATGAGGGAATACAGGTTCTTCTCTGAATGCAATAAAGTAGGAAAAGATGTGGAATTTTAAATCTTTTCTTTTAATAGATTTTTGAATCTTTCAAGATATGCTCAAAGAATTTCATGTCAGCTTAAGCATGTCAGCTTAGCAGGGCCTCAGTGAGAGAACAGTTGTCTTGGGCTGCACATACAGTATACAGTATAGCTAATGTATCTATATAAAAAAAGAAATCTTTTATGTTTGAAACAAAATTCCTTTCATGTTTTAATATCTTTCTATTAAAACATTAGAAAAAGAAGTCAATAAAAGCATAAAACTAGTGGGGCATTTTACCATAGCTGTTGAATATCTATTTTAACCTGTTGACTGCCAAGACTATAACCACTGCAGTCACTTTTTTCTGTGCTGAGTGCAGACACTGAAGACATTTTGAACAGTTTTACCTCTCCAAGAATTATGTTTAAAAATTCCTGTGCTGCACACCATGTGTTTTATTTGCTATATATAGACAATACTTTTTCTTAGTTTCCCTTCAAAAATCTTACCAATAATTTTTTTTTTGACAATTTTATACTTCCTACCACCTTCATGACCATAAATTAGAGAAAAAAATATTGAAATTATCCCTAATTTTGAAATATATCTTAATTCTAATTCTAACATTTTCAAATACATACATTTGTCTATTTTTTTGATTTCATCATGTGGCATTTAATTTACATTATTTTTACATGAAAAAAGAGGCTGTTAAATGCAAAATTTGTCATCTTTACAAATTCTCAAAATGGATAAATGTAGCTATAATGTGTGCATCCTCTGTAATTCTACTTTTGGCATTCTTGGATTAGCAAGATGGCATGTGTTCTTTAGACAATTTTGACCCCTGTTCATAAGCATTAATCAAATACATATCACATAACTAATTAGAAACATATAGGAAATTATTTTATACTTTATAGGAATTTTTAGGTTTAAAAATTCTAAGTCAGTTTTTGATGATGGAACTCCTAGACCCATTGGAGATACAGAATCATAAAATCATAGAATCTCTCAGGTTGGAAAAGACCTTAAAGATCATTGAGTCCAACCACAACCTAATCATACTACCCTAACTCTAACAACCCTCCACTAAATCACGTCCCTGATCACCACATCCAAACAGTTTTTAAACACATCCAGGGATGGTGACTCGACCATCTCCCTGAGGGGCCCATTCCAGTGCTTAACCACCCTTTCAGTATAGAAGTGTTTCCTGATATCCAATCTAAACTTACCCTGGTGCAACTTGAGGCCATTTCCCCTTGTTCTGTCACCAGTCACCAGTGAGAAGAGACCAACCCCTCTCTGCTGTAAGTACCTTTTAAGTATTTGAAGAGAGCAATAAGGTCTCCCCTCAAACTCCTTTTCCCCACACTGAACATCCCCAGTTCCTTCAGTCTCTCCTCAAAGGACACGTTCTCCAAGCCCTTCACAAGCCTTGTTGCCCTTCTTTGGACCTGCTCCAGCACCTCAGTGTCCTTTCTGTACTGAGGTGCCCAAAACTGAACACAGCACTTGAAGTAAGGCCTCACCAATGTTAAGGACAGGGCAGGATGACTTCCCCAGTCCTGCTCACCACACCATTCCTTACACAACCCAGGATGCCATTGGCCTTCTTGGCCACTTGGGCACACTGCTGGCTCACATTCAGCTGTACATCATCGTACATACCATCAGTACACCAAGGTCCCTTTCCATCACGCAGCTTTCCAGACACTCCTCCCCAAGCCCGTAGGGTTGGCTGGGGTCGTTGTGACCAAAATGCAGGACCCAACACTTGGCCCTATTGAAACTCATACAGTTAACCTCGGCCCATCAATCCAGTCTATCCAGGTCCGTCTATAGTGTTCTTCTCCCCTCAGGCAGATCAACAGTCCCTCCCAGCTTGGTGTCATCTGCAATCTTACTGAGGGTGCTCTCAATCCCCTTATCAAGAGGGGAATATTTATTAACATTAATAAAGATGTTCAATAGAAGCGGCCCCAGTACCGAGCCCTGCTTTAAAGCTATTGATCTACTCAAGTAATTGCATGTAAAATGTTAAGAGCTATGGTACAGCTAGTAAAAAAATGGGAAAATACAAATGTTTGTATGAAAATTAAAACATCGGCTGCAAAGCCAACAGAAAAATACAACAATGAGGTCTTATGTAGAGAAAATAGAAGTAGTAGAAAGAATCTTGCAGGCATCTTAGAGTCATCTGAAATGGAATGAAAGAATAACTTGTTCAATCAAAGTATGCAGATTCAGAGATATACAGAGTGCAAGCTTTCTGAAGGTTCTTTTTATAAACACGCTCTATGTTCAACAAATTTATGTCATAAAGACACCATGAATAACTGTGAAGTTTTATTTTTGAGTATCTTCTTTGCGTGACAAGTGTTATAATCGTAACCTTATTTTTGGAAGTTTGCACTCTTTCTATTATATTTATTAAGTTTCTGATGCTTAGGAAATCAGAGCAGCAGTTGAATTCATTTACTGATGTAGGTAATAGATTTTAATGTAACTCATGTGACAAATATTTTCTCATTATTAAAAAATCAATATCAACAATAAAAATATAAATCTGATGCAGAGCAATTAAATCTGAGCTTCTAGTCTGTAAAATTAAATATTTGTTAATCACAGTACGTATTTTGTCATATTCTGCATAAGGAGAAATTTGATGATAGGAAGATGATCTTCACATATTGCAGATTTTTTTCTAATGACCTCTGTACGGCAGAAACTAATGAACTGTGTTAAAACAATAATTCATTTGCTTTCTTGACATGTTTTTGTTTTTCAAAACTATTTGTTTCTTGTGGGAATATGAGCTGTGGTATGAATATTCTTTCTTTGATTCCTGTTTAGTATTTAACTTTCTAACTCACATTTATAACTGTTTATCATCTGCAAAATATGTCTCTCTAGTGTGAAATTTGATTTAAAAAACTTTCTCTGGGGTGCAATAGCAGATATCTCAATAGAGAGAGGAAACAGATATGCTTTGTTAATTTTAGACTTCCAGGTGTTTCATCATTGATAACACTGGCTGACTTCACTATATGACCACAAGTATATCTTATGGACTGTGAACATTTATGTCTTTACAAATATACAAAATATTTATATGATTGGAAATTTATTTACATTATTGGGCAACCATAAAATAATTTGACCTCAATATGTTTACATGGCTTTAATGGAGAAATGAGGAAGTATTCAATTAGATTGCTTAGGATAGATTTTCTTGGCTTGTTCTAATCAGACATTTGAAGACTTGATGAAATAAGTCATTGTGAGTGATAGTTTTCACCTATTCAAAAATAAAAGCTGTTGAAATATGAGCAGGCAACTGAAGATGTGTTGGCTAATAGTTTTGAGAAACCTAGAGAAATTGGACACAGAAAAAAGTAGTTGGCAACTACATATTCATCAAGGAATTAAAGGTTTCATCTAAGGAGGATATACAGTTTTTAAATTATTCCATGAAAAATCATAAAAACATATGCAAAAAAAGAAGTATAATTAGCACACATCTAAAATATACTTTTAGTACATTCAAATTGGAAGATTTTTTTTTTTTCCTCAAAAATCCTGATTTATTCCCTTTGCCCTTGATTTCCATTTTACTTTTACAATCTGAAATAAAATACATTTTTTTTCTTGTAAAAAATATGCATGTTTTTACATTTTTGATAGACCAAATCATAACAGAATGTAGAAGAATCAACCAACCAATAAAATCACCAAAAGACCCCCCACTATCCTCTCCCAAAAATATACATTGATTCTTTAAATGCAATATTTAAGATTTTCCCTTCATGTCTTCTTTCACTGATTTGATTGTAAAGGGAAATGACTGTTATGAGTGTTACAAACTAAAAGAATCAGAGCGGCTGAAATATATGTAGAGGAAGTGAATAGTGTTCTTTGAGGAATTAATTTTTGGGGCACGAGGTTGTGTAGCGAAAGAAAGAAAAAGTGCAAACTGTATGTTGGGAGGACTTTGATTTTTAAAAGTAAAACATTTATTTGATGCATTGTCCCCAGTTTTTTAGATCTACTTTCCAGCTCTTATCTTGCTCAAGCTCAGGATTAGAGTGTTTTGTATGCAGTTACTTCAGTGAGCTGAATAAGCAAGGCTTTGTTTAAACAGCTGTTTGTTTGAAAGCAAAGGTATATGCCTTGAAAGTTTCCGGTGAGAAGGATTTGCACAGCAAATACTGAAGAAAGGCATGAAGGTGCCTTCATGTGAGATTATGCTCATAGAACTCATTTTCTGATAAATATAAATACAGCAAGAACTTTGTTTATGATTAAGATAGACATTTAACTGTGGTGATAGTTGTGTCATTCAAAAGTTGTTTCTGTTCTGTTACCTGAAGAATATCTGCAGAGAATTAGAAAGTTGGAAGCATTTACAGCATTTCCCAAATCAACTTGTGTAAGACACGAGGCTTTGCTTAACAAGCAATGTTAAGGAGCTTCTTAATGATGTATAGGCTATTTTACAGCAATTGCTTTGGGTTGATTTATTTTGCATATTCAAATTTGTTAGTTTTGCTGTAGTTAAATTGTCCATATCAAAGAATCATACAATCATAGAATGACCTGAGTTGAAAAGGACCATAATGATCGTCTAGTTTCAATCCCTTTGCTGTGTGCAGACTGGCTGCCCAGAGCCACATCCAGCCTGGCCTTGAATGCCTCCAGGGATGGGGCATCCACAGCCCCCTTGGGCAACCTGTTCCAGTGCCTCACCACCCTCTGAGCGAAAAAAATTCCTCCTACTATCTGACCTAAACCTCCCCTATCTCAGCTTAAGAGAATTCCCCCTTGTCCTATCACTATCCACACTTGTAAACAGCTGTTCCCCCTCCTGTTTATACACTCCCTTCAAGTACTGGAAGGCCACAATGAGGTCTACCCAGAGCCTTCTCGTCTCAAAGCTGAACAATCCCAGATCCATCAACCTTTCCTCATAGAAGAGGTGCTTCAGCCATCTGATCATCTTAGTGGCCCTCCTCTGTATGTTCTTCCTGGTAATTACTGTATAATTCCACTAACCTGGATACCTTACAGGCCACAAATATATTTTACCTTGCTATGTCTAGCGCTGCCAAGATTCCTTGAATATTTACCTGAATGAGAAAACTTGGTTCAGACAAAGAAAAAATGAACAAACTCTCCTTTTCCAGTGTTCAAATATATATATGCAATTAAAGACCTTCTAGGATACCAGGACCTGTAACAATTATAGTTTGATTTTAAATTTGTAAAATTGGTAACAATTTGTCTTTCAATCTTTAATCCCTACATATTTTTAATTTTCTTATTATAATGCTGTCTGCTGATGTTAATTTTCAGAAGAGAACACTGGATTAATAATATTTTTATTTAATTTAAAATAAATAATGACTCTGTACTGTGCTCTCACCAAAGTCTAGGGCTGTGTTATCTTAAACACAGACCTCCTTATGCTGTAGCAACAGTGCAGTAAATTCTCCTCCTTCTATGAGCTGTATATGACAAGAAAGAATTAGAATAAGCTCATAGATTAAAAAAATAGACAAGGATAAGCAGTTGCATTCTCTTAGGTTTTAGTTTAAAAATGAAACATGCTTCATTCCCCTTGAGAAATAGTGAGCTGTGTGAAAAAAGTCATATAATAACAATTATTATCTAAAGATTCTATACTGAGCAATGTAAACACCAGTAACTGATCATGATGACATGCAAAATTGTTAAGAAATAAAGCACTGCTGGACTGTAATAACCTTCCAGAAATAACTATCCAGTTTCAATAAAATCAAAGTTTCAGTGGGCACAAACAATAAGCAAGTTGAACTCCTGTTTTTGTGGTGTGTTGAAGAGTTTCAGGTTGTGCTTAAATATGCTGTAGTCCAAATTAGGATAAGCTGGGCCGAAGCCAACGGGATGAAGTTTAACAAGACCAAATGCCGGGTCCTGCACTTTGGCCACAACAACCCCAGGCAGCGCTATAGGCTTGGGGAGGAGTGGCTGGAGGACTGTGTTGAGGAAACAGACCTGGGGGTACTGATTGATGCTCGGCTGAACATGAGCCAACAGTGTGCCCGGATGGCCAAGAAGGCCAACGGCATCCTGGCTTGCATCAAGAACAGTGTTACTAGCAGGAACAGGGAGGTAATTGTCCCCCTGTACTCTGCACTGGTGAGGCCGCACCTCGAGTACTGTGTTCAGTTTTGGGCCCCTCACTGCAAGAAAGACATTGAGGCCCTGGAACGTGTTCAGAGGAGGGCTACGAAGCTGGTGAGGGGCCTGGAGCACAGGCCTTATGAGGAACAGCTAAGGGAGCTGGGACTGTTCAGCCTGGAAAAGAGGAGGCTCAGGGGAGACCTCATTGCTCTCTATAACTTCCTGAAGGGAGGTTGTAGTGAGCTGGGTGTCGGCCTCTTCTCTCGCATAATTGGTGATAGAACTAGAGGGAATGGATTCAAGCTGCGCCAGGGGAGATTCAGGCTGGACATTAGGAAATATTACTTCTCGGAAGGGGTGGTCAGGCACTGGAATGCACTGCCCAGGGAGGTGGTGGAGTCACCGACCATGGGAGTGTTCAAGAAACGTTTGGATGTTGTGTTGAGGAATATGGTTTAGCTGGGAAGTATTGGTAATGGTTGGACTAGATGATCTTCTAGGTCTTTTCCAACCTTGATAATTCTGTGATTCTGTGATTCTGTGAAATTCATCCCACAAAACAGGCCTTCAATGATTTGTTTGGTATATTCTGAGACCAAGGTTGCATACTTTCATTCTTAGTGGTTGAAAGACCAGATGGTTATGCTTCAGCAGGTACTGATGGTACCTGTTTGATAATAGGAAATAATGAAAATGCATGCTGGTAGTATAAAAGATCTAAGAAACAACATGTTGCAAAAATGTAGTATTTTTCATGACACCTTGTCAAATACAAAATGGAATGTAGGCATGTTGGGAATCTAACAGTCCATCTGACATGTTCTTCAGCACTGTATGTATGTACTAGAAAAAAGCCAGCATCTGCTGAAATATCTTGCTGAAGCGTGTATTTATATAATTTAGTTTAATTTTTTATACAGGGTCCTGTGTTTTGTATGCTTGGAGTTAGCATATCTAAAAGATAGATTGTCCTACAGATTATTGCTACGAAGGCAGAATCATTTGTTCCAAAGATGTCTTTCTTTTCATTTGCATTATTTAAAGTACACAGCTATGGGAAAATCAAAGGGTTGTTTTAGTAAGAATGTTGTCAAAATTTTGATGGTTACCGCCAAAGCCTACAAAGCTGTTGCAACAAGGTGGATTTGCAGATATAGCTCAGAACATTTGATTTAGAGACTACCTGAAAATATACTGGTAAAAATTCCTTGACCAAGGAAGAATATTTATTTAATTAGGTAGGTGTTGTAATAATTTAATGATTAACGATGGAGGTCATTTTTGAGATGTCCTCCTAGAGTTCTGTTTATGGGACATCCCATTCCAGCTGGCCCAGCAAGAGATCTTCACAGGTCAGTTTTTACTGCCATCAGCTAGATGTCTAACCCCTCTTTGAAAACTCATTCAAGGAATGCAGATAAACACCAAGAAAAGAATTGCAAGACCAGGGGAGTGGTAGAATAGGCACATCCCAAGGAACCGCACAGATTGAGAATAAGCCTGGGAAAGGAGCAGGTAAGGTGTCATCCTTAGGAATGCTTGTCTTGTCCCTCAGCATCCAATTCAGTAGTTAAATGCTTAACATTCAGTTAAATCCCTAAAACAGAGTCTTATTTGCCTATGATTGTAAAGCTCATTACTTTTTTGGTCCTTGTTCTCATTTTCTCCTTGTCCCATTAGTTTGGGTGCTTGGCTGCAGGCAGGGGCCAACCCATTACAGTGTCATAGGTTGGTACTAAATTTGCTTCCTTTTTTTTTAACATATGTTGCTAGCAATTCAGTTTATGTATTGATGCAAAATTAAACTGTTCAACAGGGATGATTAAAAAGTAAGCAGAAATTAAACAGAGGAAAAGCTCAGTTTTTGAGAAGACCTAGAAAGTTGAATGAGAATGTTTTTTCAAAGTATTCCAGAAGATCAAGATGCTGAGTTGTTATGCTGATTTATAAAGAAAAATAAATGAAAACAAACCAAACTAAAAAACAGATTCTTATTTCTACTGATAGGAAAGTCAGTTCATTAAGATCTATTAACACAATACTACATGACTTTTAGCTCGGGAAACCTATAAACTTCAAGGAGCTACTCTGAGAAAAACTGGCTTTTCCTGTCCTAGTAAACTTCAGCCATCTGTTTTCTAAGAGAGAGATGAGGGGGGTCATTGATCTAGTATATTTACTCTGTCTTATCTAGTACAAAAATTCATGGGAAGTAATTTATTTTTCAGTAGGCTCATCTTTACAGTAGTAGTCTTAGACAAGGCAAATAAGGTTTGAATATGTTAGGTCAAGGAAGTCTCAGGAAAATATTTTTTTCCCTATTTCCGTCTGTTCTGTTCCTTTTCTAGAGGTCTTGGTTGCTCTGTTCATATGACATCAAACCCAGGAAGTAGAAAAATGCAGTCAAGGGGAATATTTTGTTTCATTGACTCTTCCAAGATAAAGGATGCTATTCACATCCCTAGTGTGCAATTTGGGCCATACGGAGTATCAGCACTTGTTTTTAGGAAGAATCTGCAGCTGCTGACACAACTCTTTGCAAAGTTAAGAGGAAAAGGAGCTGAGATCGGAAACAGCCCGTGGAGTTCTTCTTGTTTATCTTCGCCCTCATCCAGAAGTTACAGGAAAGATGAACTAAGCTACAGTGGAGAAAGAGGCACAGTTTCTTTTGAAGCTACAGAAGAATATTTTGGTTATTAACAGATCATCCACAACACTTGCTGAGATATGAATGGCACAGCATTTCCTTTTGAGTGAAATCCATGACGTTGCATCTTCCTATATGCTGTAATCCTTGTTTGTTAAATATCCCAATAAGAAAAGATACTAGGGTTCATATGATGAGAAGAGAGTTCAGCTTCCATTAAATACTTAGAAATGCTTTCTCTTTAAATACACAAATCCACTCTTTATTTTTAAATGCAACTGTTTTAAACTCCTATTTCTCTGTGCTAAGTATTGATTCTACATAAACAAGAGAATCAAAATCAATGCAAGTGTGATTAAACAGAATTTCATCAACTTTAGTGAGGCATCAGGTTTTATTTTAGTCTTAGAAGTTATACTATTTCTCAATTCAAAATAAAGTATGAATTTCAAAACAATAATTGCACATTATATTATTATAGTATTAATATACTATATTAATATACTATAATAGGCTAGTCAAGCAAAATTTCTAGACACAGCATTTGACACTGTCTTCAGCACTGCATTATCTGCTGAATGCATCACAGTTGTCTGTGTGTGGAAATGTGATTGTTACAAAGCAAGATACATTTCTGGCAGCTGGTATATTGTTAGAAACGTCGCATGGTACAAATATGATGGGTAGCTATTTGACTCATCCTTAGCTGACTCTCTTGTTAACATGTTCTGCTGATGTGAGTTATTTATTGTTCATGAGAAGTTATATAAAATCCTCAAAATAGATATTCAAACTCTTACTTAGAATTAGGGCAGATTTATATCTTTAAATGAAAACAACAGCGGGTTTCCATGACGATTGTGCTATAGACACAAACTTACTCAGATTCTCCAAATTAAAAGCTGATCATTGCCTAAATAATAGAGCACTGCTTTTGGCATTGTCTCATTCTCTGACAGAACTGGCAGTGAAGACGTGAGTGATTTTTAATTCAAAACATAAAAGAGGAAACTACAATCAGTTGCTTTTAAAAAAAATAATCTGGTTAGTGTTTTCTAGGTTAGTCTATAATCCAATCAGCTAAATCAGAGCTGTATTAATAACTAAACAGGGAAATGATGTTAACTGATGGCAGACTGGAGAAAACGGATAATATGGTGATAACTTGGTGGAAGGAAGTAGAAATGTTGAGCTTCTTCATTTTAATTGAGACTGAGAGAAATAGAGCCAAGAGACTGCTAGCTGCGTGTGAAACAAGGAATTGAAGAGGGAGAATATGCAGGGAAACTGTGTTCTGTTTCTTCACTTACATGGCAACCTGGGGCACAAATCCTCTTTTTAAATGAATTAAATGGTACTGGATTTCTGTTTTCCTTTTCCAACATTTTTTTTTCCTGTGAAGTATAGTTAGTCACAATTGGTAGGATTTAATACATCCTGTACAGTGTACTCAGTCAAGGAATACATACCAGTAATTATCTACTTGCCCTGCTCTGTTTAAACTGTTCTTGACTTTATTCCTATCCTTGTTAGCAATCATCACTGTACCGTGAAGTACCAAGAGCATATGGGATGGTGAGGAAGCAAGACTGGTCAAATCATCACTGGTGGTTTGCAGAGATGGACTGAGAACTGACAGATGCAAAAGGAGTATGAAGGAATGCATCCCTGAAGAGTTCCTGTAGTTCTGATTTGAATGAAGTATGCACATATCAAACTGCAGCAGTTGTAATGTTTTCTGGCAGATTATGGACTAACTTTATTTTTTCCCCTCAGCTGTATGGGTAATTCATGGTAAGATCCTTTCTGTCAGCACCCACGGTACTTAGTGCTCAGAAGTGAGAATGTGTTACTCTCTACTTCTTTGCTGGATGCCGTAAACTCTGCTGCTGACAGAGCTCGGAGGAAACACTCAACGTTACAGTGTGAATTTTTGGCTCACAATCATACAGACGTTCACCAGAAGAACTCTGCAGAATGCCCTGGAACTTGCCAGCCCACTGCAGCCCTGGCAGAGTATGGCTTTTATAGTTTCATTGCAGATGTAACTGGGCCAGATCCAAGCAGCACATATGGTGAAGTACACCAGCTTAACCTTTTTTCAATTACATCAATGCACTCATGTCAAGAATATTGATTTCTCTCTAGTGAAGACATATGAGACAGAAAGGAGAACTTTTAGTTCTTGTTTATGTGACATTGCTTTCAATTAGCAGAGCCCGGATCTTCATGCATTTTGAAGGCACTTTTTTGAGCTTCTCAATAGAAAATCTCAGTGGCTTATGTTTGAGAAACGTTTTTCTCCTTTTTGAAATTTAGGGTGGATTGACTGGATTTTGCATCCCAAAAATTTTCATTGCTGTCCACACATGGACAAAATTCCACACGAAAACTTGGTGCTTTAGGAGATATTTTCTCCACTGAATGAAGTTCCACCAGAGAGCTTTTCCCAGTAATTTGTGTGTGTTAATGACTTCATCTGTAGCCACTACTGAGCTTAAGTTACTCAGAAAAAGTCTACTAATAAAGGGGCAGGAAACTTTCATAATAATTTTTAAGGAATTACTGTATAATTACTTGATGCATATCTGATTTCTTTTTTTATCTGGTCAGTGTTTTTTCCCTGAAATGTCTTTGAGAAGGCAAATTCTTTGGGACAAAATGGTTGAGATTGATAGCTGGGCAACACAAGAGGTCTTTTATCCCAACGAAACTGGCAGCAGCTTACCTCCTGTTCAACCCAAGTGTTAAACTAAGGACAAAGCCATTGTTCAACTTATTTAGCCGGGCATTCCTAGCTCAGAGAGAAGTCATACGGAGGTTTGTATAATTTAGAGCTGGATTAGTCTAATAAATTCACATCCTGATTGTTTCTTGTGAGAAACTGAGGTATTTGATGCGGGCTATATTTCCAGGTATGTTTAGGCACTATTACATTTAGCAAGCACAAGAACTCTGTCTATGCTGAGCAGTGAGCAGCTCTTGGTTTTTTTTTTAATTGTGACCAGAATGTATCAGCACCTTTGGTACAGTACTTTGCAATTAGCTACTGAAAATAATAATATACAGTTGGCAGATTATTCTCTGTTGTGGTATCACCCAGCAGCTTTTTTTTTTTCCTTTCTTTTTTTTTTTTTTTTAATAGAATGAATCTGAATTCTTTGCTATGAACTCGGTGTCAGTTATGCAGTAAAACAATGTTTTAATCGACAGTCCGAGTGGTTGGAGTCATGGAGGTTTCTCTAATGAAATGGCTGCTTTGCATTTTGTTATGTTAACAGAACGCTTCACTGAAATGACTTTACACCTGGAACACTGCTTATTAACTCTAAGCTCCAATAATTGCTCTGGCAGCATGAAAGGTGTGAAATATATAACCAGAAGTTTTATTATCACATCTCATTTGGGAGGCAGAATATTAAGTTGTGGATCTCTTTGAGATAAGAAAGAACTTGTATCCCAGTGTGTCACTGAAGAACATAAGTGCTGGATGAAGATGAATTTTCTCTTAAAATGAGACATGAAACATATATGTGCGTTATATTTATACAGATACAAGAAAAACCTCAGCTCTAAAGTTAAATAATTCTAAACAGTAAATGCAATTATTATTCTTGTGCTTAAATTATACTTTACCAATAGATGCCTTACAGTTTTCTGTCCTTGGTAATATTCTAAGTCAGAGCATGGTTATCCCTAATGAACTAGAAGCTGAGATATTGCTTCTCTATGAACTGAAACAAATTGCTTGTATGTTGCATGCTAATGCTGAAGATATGCCCATTATTTTTTTTCTTTCAGGAGATGCATTGGAAAATATCCTTAGCCCCAAGACTGAAGTGAAGCAGACAACCATTTCAGCCAAGGTGGTACACAGTTTATCTTCTCATGGCAATATATGTGAGGAGGTATATTTTTGTCCTGGTTCCAGCTGGGACAGAGATGATTTTGTTCACAGCATCTGGTATGTTTGGGCTTAAGGAGAAAAACAACACTGTTAACATGCTGATGTTCTTCTAAGTCAGCATTAGTTAATATCATTTTAATCAAACCTGTTGTATTCCAATTTTTATTGCTCTATATTTTCACAGGGATTGAATAAAACGCCTTGTTCTGGTTTGGCTTTGGAGCAACAGCTGGGCACATATATACATGTATGCTTTCAATTTGAATAAGAAGCGAGAGTGCTAAAGTAGCCCATGTTTGTAAGTCTGCTGGGCCTACATATGGGAAAAAGTAAAATTCTTGCTAGGACAAGGAGCTGGTAAATTATTTACTTCACACTGGGCATGTCCTCAGAACAGGTACAGGGAAAAGAACAACCAGGTCACTGCCTGGAAATCAAATGCATTGATATCTGGTGTTTCTAGCACATCGTAGCAACAAAAGAATAGAATAAAAATGTTAACAACAAGACTTCCTAGGTTTGAAATGCAAAAGAGTGGGACATGAAAATAATATCCTGTTATGCTGGAATTCATAAAGTATTGTGTGGAGAGAGAGAAAATATAGCCCACTGACAGCCAAGTTCTGAGATTGCATGCCAGAAATTAGAGATTTCTGACCTTCGGAACATGCGATTAGGTTGGAAACCTCGTTTGTAAACCTCACATTTTCCCTCCAGTAGTACCATGAGGCAGGATTTTCTCTGTGTGGGTATTACACTATGCCTGCTGTGCAATGCCAATATCATGACCAGCTTTCTGTCTGGCGTTGAGTCCCTTTAGCTGTAATGGCTGCAGAAGGCTGCCACCAGTTTAAAGCAACTGAAATCCTGTCCATTGTACTTGTACCTGGGAAACTTTCCATGGGTGGCACCAGTATTTATTTGAATGTAAAGCAACAGATCATTTCAATATTTTCAGGAGGATTGATCAATTTGGTTTTGACACATCCCCTCCTAGGAGCTGGGGAGAAAAGAGGAAGGAAGTTGCAGAATGCTTTAGAAAGCTCCCTGTGCAAAGGATTGTCACCCAGGTGACTTCTTTTGGCCATGTCCAACTCCAGCTCCTATTTTGGGAACTGAGTTTTTACAGGATTTCCTTCCTCTTCAGATGATGTGCCTGCATATACCTACACGCAACACTTGAAATCAGATTAGCAGAGAATATATTTTGTTTTCTTGGTTTTAGTAGGCTTTTCAAATGTACTGCTGCTTGCTGCTTTATTGTCCTGTTTTCTTCGTAAAATGAGCACCTTCCCAGCTCATTCTTGGCAGTTGAACTGCAGCCAGAAACATAATTTGGAGCAGTTTCTTCCATCATTCTCCGTGTACAAGCTGAGGGTTTAGAGATTTATTGTTCTGTTTGTTTGCAGTAATACAGCTGCAGCATAAAGGATCAGGTCTGCACTTGGGGAAAGAAACTGCTACAGATCTGACAAAGTGAGAAAAAGAAAGGTATTTCTTCAAAGCTAGCTCTTCAGCCTTTGTATTACAGTTCAAGACTAACTTGATGTTTTCAACGGTGCTGATGGTTAACATCCTCAGGAATATTCTTTGAGGTTTCTAAAGGTAGAATTCAAGAGGAGGGCCAAGGAAGTCTGCAAACGCACACAGTAGAAGAAGGGTGCCCTATTAAATGCGCACTGTGAAAGGTAATGACAACGTTAAAACCAGTCTGAACTGATGAGAAAAAGAATGGCTTGCCAACATTTATGAACAACTTCTATTTGTAGAATATTGACTTTGTGAATCTGAGTGTCAGTCCTAAGAAAGTGATGTCAATAGTGAATGCCCATTGCTCTGTTCAAATACCCACTGCTTCCCCACATGTTTTGTAATCTTTACTATCTGGCATGGTAAGATCATGACTTTCATTCATTCTTACAGTCTTTGCCTACTGCTATTGCTCTCTCTTTTACATTCCCATAAATTTTAGCTGATGGATGCATTGCTGATGCCCTTTGGACATTGTATAGTCTTAGTAGATATATCACACCAGGAATTCATTAGCATTTTTCGAACAGTTAACTTCAGAAATTGCTGCTCAATTCCCTTTATCCCATAAAATGCCTTGTTTGCACTGTCAACTTACTGAGCAGTCTTGTAATTGGAAATGAGTCTTAGAAAGAATTTGTGCATATCCATGATATACAAATGAATCTCAGATCATGTACCCAAACTGGTAGGATTACTGCACTCATACTGGAGACCATACATGTAGAAACAGCATTCATTGCAGCATAGCGGCTAGGAACTCAGTGTGAAGAGATTGCCACAGTTCAAAACACACGGACGGCAATACTTGCTGTTGCACAGTATTGGCAATCTGGTGGCAGAGAGCATGGGCTGTTTTCACCTTAGTGTGCTGATATTTCACAGAATGGTTCCAGAAGTGGTTGTGCATGCTAACCCCATTCTTCTATGGAGCATCTGAGAGAGCAGCCCACTGCTTTCACCTGCCAGGAAAGCACCTGCACCTGTACAGCAACGGTACCATTCTGCTTACTTACAATATCTCTATTCGTGTTATGGTAATTTGAATGAAAATATTGTCTTCGGGGATTCGTTTTATTTCACAATGCTTGTAAATTATTTATGTTTTTACTTTCATTCATTATGGTGTTTGTTTCCTTGATTTGGGTGTCCGTGGCAATGGTATGTGCTGAATTATCATTTGCTACTGTCAGCACTATGCTTGCAGTTTTAATAATTACATTTATTTGGTTACTGGTGCTGCTACACAAGATAGCAGTTTGCTTTTTGTCTCTGTAAATATTGTGATCTGCAGACACTGGTGTCGTCCTATGGAAAAAGCTCAACTCTGGATTACACCAGTGATGAGGCAGCAGCAACTTGAAAAAATGGAACAGTTGGGAGTATGTATTCATACCTGCAATTACCTCTGACAATTGGAAAACAATGGTGAGAATGAGGTATAAAGCAGATCTGGAAAATTTTCAAATCAGTTAGCTTACAGTATTTTACATATCTAACCTGGAAGAATAAATAATGCAAAGTCAAATTGGTCAGGGTTTTGCTGCTCCTAATGTTAGGAAAAAAACTGTTTTAAATCTCCAGGCCTAGGCTAAGTTTAGTTGCTTAGGTCAGGATGAACATCTTGACCTAGTGCTTAGATAATTTTGGCTCAGACAGTTGTTATCTTTTGGACCTGGAATCACAGTAACATCTCAGAGAATTATCACTTGAATCTCTAATAGGTTTTCAACTTATTTTTTTTCAATGTAGGAAGATTGTCAGCCACATCTGATGGCCATGATCAGTGCAGCTGACTGAAACAGGTTTACATTATAGTGCATTATCATGGCTTTGGCTGAGATTGAGTTAACCTTCATAGAGTTTTGTATGACGCTGCATTTCAGATCTGTGATGAAACAGCAGTAATAAAACACAACTGCTTTGGTTGTTGCAGAGCAGTGCTGCACAAAACCAGGGACATTTCAGCTTCTCACTCAGCCCTGCCTTCGAGGAGCTGGAGGTGCTTGAGCAGCTGGGAGGAGGCAGACCCAGTACAGCAGACATACTGGTGTAAAAGGGATGTCCCGTGCAATGAAATGGCATCCTCAGCAATAGAAGCCAGAGTAAAGGAGGAGTGGAGACATATTTAGCATTACAGTATTTGTCTTCTCAAGAAACCACTACATGTGATGAGCCCTGTTTTCCTGAGAGTAGCTGAACATATGCTTGCTGCTGGGAAGCAGGCAAGGAATCGCTGTTCTGTTTTGCTTTGTGCATGCAGGCTTTGGTTTACCCAGTAACCTGTCTTTATCTCAAACCACAAGTTCTCAAGACATTACCTTTTGTTTTCTCTCCCTCATCCCAGGTGGAGAGTGTAAGTCAGTGGCTCAGTGTGGTGCTGAGCAGCCTGCTGGGTTACCCCACAGCATCAACATACAGCTGGGTTTTAATTTAATGTTTTCTGTCTGGCTGTTGGAAAAACTTATCTGAAATACTACTGGTTCTTTGATGTAGAAACATGGGAAGATGGAACATCTGATTTACCTGTCATGCCATCATGGAATCTCTGATTTACTTGTCATGCCATTATTTTCAAAGAGTTTTTGCAATATGTCTGACAATACAGCTCATGCAGATATTAATAAGACAATTGGGCAAAAATGCACAATTTTTTTCTAGGAAAAAATGCTTTAGAAATCAACCATTGTTCAGAAAAAAATGTATCTACACCTTCTTGGGAAAAGTCAGTTGCAAATGAAAAAAATTCTTTGTGTGTGTGTGTGTGTGTGTGTGTGTTTCTGCTGCTGCAATGTCTGTGATTACATTAAGTGGATACCTTCAAGACGTCATCAAATCTTTTTTTTTTTAATAATATTTTAAAAATTTTTCTTTAAATATATATATATATTTAATATTGAATGCTAACAAGAATGAAATATTAGTTGCATAACATTTGCTAAGCAGAAAGTTGCATGACTGCTGGTCTGGGAAATAACTGTACGTCTCTGTGTGTGTGCACCTGTGGCATTCAGTTTCAATTACTTATGGGCATTAAAATGTCATTTCTGCCTTTTCCATCCTTGTATCGCTGCAGATCCATACACAGGTTCATTTAGTAAAATCTACCCTAATGTACTTTCTATTTGTAGTTTAAATTCAGTTGCCCAGAATGCATTGTTAATATCTGGAAGTAGAATTCCAAAAAAAGCAGTAGTAGCTTATCTTCTTCCAACCCATCTCTGGTGCATATTTCCCAGAAAGCTGCTGTGTTTAATGTAGAGAGTATTTCTGTACAGACAGACAGAACATCTGAGACTGATAATCAGAATTGCACTTAAGAAACATATAATTAATGTAACTATTTATTGGATTTGACTTATTCATTAAAATTAATGTGGTGCATGCAGCTGCAAATGAAACAATTTCACAGAGTCCTCTCCTTAGAAAGGTCCTTTAGGCCTTCTTGTATGATCTATCATACCAGAATTTTCTAGTTTTAATGATTCTGCCTATTTCCTCTCTGCCTTAATACCTTCTAAAGCAACCACTGACAGGTACTTGACCAGGCCTTAAAAACATATGATGTCTATGGTATAATTAGGCCATTAATCTTCCTCTGCCTCTGAAGGTTTGTGAGGTAGCTTCCACATTGGGAAGGGCAAACAATTTTCTTTCCTTGAGTGAGTGAGAACTGTTTGCACCGACCAGAAGCAATGTAGGAGATCAAAATTCTTGATAACATGCATTTCTGGAAAATAAAATTTTATGTGGCAAATAATGGTTCAACTGCATGAGAAAATGCACATTCTCACAAAGCATGGTTGTGGCACCTCAAGCCTTAATATTTACTAATAAAAAACCTGTATTTCTACTTTGTATAACTTGGGGTAAGAAGTCATTGCAGTACATTGGCTATGAATGTGTGGTATTTATAAATAATAGCAAGCCCTGTGTCTCTGAGATATGATTTTACACTACAGCAGAAGAAGATTTACAAGGAGCACAAATAAACTTACAGGTGCAGATGCTAAATTCCTGCATCTAAATTCTATTTAAGCCTTTGCAGAAATCCAGGATCCTGTTAGATGTTATCCAGTTAGATGTTGTAAACTACTATTGGCAAGTATTAATTACCAATTTAGGATACACAGTTGTTCTTCGTCAGCTTTTCTATACTTTCCCAGTCTTGACCATCAATTAGTAATTGGATGTTAGTACGATCTTTAGGTTTTAATTGAGTTTTACTAGGGGATTTAATTAAGACTATAAAAGACACTTAAAAAACAACTATTTCATCTACTCAGCCTTCTATAAAACGGTTCATGATTATGGATGCTTTTTCTTCAGAGCATTTTTAACATATTAACATAGGCTTGGAGTATTCCTTCCTTCCTTCCCTCCTTCCCTCCCTCCTTCCCTCCTTCCCTCCCTCCTTCCTTCCTTCCTTCCCTCCTTCCTTCCTTCCTTCCTTCCCTCCTTCCTTCCTTCCTTCCTTCCTTCCTTCCTTCCTTCCTTCCTTCCTTCCTTCCTTCCTTCCTTCCTTCCTTCCTTCCTTCCTTCCTTCCTTCCTTCCTTCCTTCCTTCCTTCCCTTC
>JAPSGF010000081.1:1388332-1425512 GCA_035772895.1 Perdix hodgsoniae | reverse complement strand
CCCTCCCTCCCTCCCTCCCTTCCTCTCTCTCTCTCTCTCTCTCTCTCTCTCTCTCTCTTTCTTATACATTTGAATTTTTGACAAATATATGGCAACTTGAAGAAAGGTGTGCACAGCCAGATAATTGTGTAAATAGAGGACTGACACAACACTTAAGCATTGTTTGATTATGGGACACAGAGCCAACAAGCCATTTAAGAAGCACAAATTCTCTCAGTCCTTTGAGTTATAATCATTTAAAATGAATTCAACTGTCCCTAATAGTAATCTTTGGCACTGATTTTATTTATAAAGTTTAATACTGTATGAATATTTGCAGTAAGAAGTGTAGAAACAGCAAACAAACTGATTTTAAAACACGCCTATTAAATTAGCAGAAAAGGAAATGTATAAAGTGGCATCACCCAGCATCACTCACCCATGATCTTACATGAAGGCATCACCCTGCACATGGCATATAAGAAAAGATGAGCCAGAAAACAAAGGCACTGATTCAGACACTTCACTGGTTAGAAGTAAAGGCAGCACAATTTATTTTTTTTCTCTGGAGCACAGAGTGTCTGATCTGTCACTTCCAGAATCTAGTTATTCCTCACCTTAATCATTTCTGACACTCTACTGGATGTCAATTTCTGCATGGTAAAAATTTTTAAATTTAACTTATTGACAGCCATTTTAATGACAAGGAAATGTAAGCTGAAATTGCAATATTTTCTTGTTAAAGATGACAATGTATTCCTTGAGGGAGTACATTTATGAGGTGTTACATAGCAATAATAATAGATGATCATAGATTTAATGGAGAGAAATAATTAAAGTTACATAGGCAATCTCAGTCTATCTAGAGAGAACTCTAATTAAGCCACATCTCCTTTGCATTATAGCTCTTCTGTCAATTTCATTGTGATGTATTTTGTCATTTTTATGCAGATGAAATTCTCAGTCTTTAATAGACTGAAGAATTTAAGTTTTGGCAGGATTATAAAAGACTATGTCACTTTACATTTGTAGAAATTTGAAAGACTTGGAAGATAAACCTCTATGACCTTCCTACTTCCAAACAGAAAAAGAGGAAAGGTAATTAAAGTGCGAGCGTTCAGGTTTTTATTTGTTTGCTTTTACTGGGACTACTTTCATGGAAATGTTGAGGTGTCTTCATTTAATAGCTCTGTGAAAAGGAAGGGCACAAAATTCCCCAAAGTTTTTCACAGGAAAAATTTGTCAAAGAGAGAAAACAGCAGAACTATTGTCTTACAAAGGATAGTAGAGCATGAAGTAGGAGAGAAACTAGAGGGAACAACAGGTGAGATGACGTCCTTCAGAATTAGAGTAAAGAACTAAGGAGAAGAGAAGGAAACTTCAAGGAAGCTGATTAATAAAAGAGAAAATGGACATTTTCTCCAGAGAGAAGGAGGCCAGAAGGAGGAAAGAAGGAAAAAGGAAGAAAAAATATACAGATGCTCAAAAGAAATGGCAGAAACAGTAAGCATCTATAAACTTTCACTCTAATAGTGTGGAAGAACTGCTATGTAAGACTGTGATATATTTACCTTAATGATGGAATTGGATTTAATAAGTTTATACAACATAACAAATTTTGTCCTCCTATGTTTCTAGGCAAAAAAAAAAAAAAAGTTTCATCAAATATGTCTTTTCTGCTTGAAAAAGATCAGAGGATATCTGTAATGTATGTAATATATGTAATGTCCTGGTATCTTAGAAGTCATTGAATACTGTTTTCACTTGATGCATGTGAATTTAGAGGATATTCTAAAAGAAATGGCTGAGATTTGGCTGGCTCTTTTCCACAGAGTCTTGGAATACTTGGAAGGTTTCACTTTCTAGTGAGATTGTCAATAATAAAAAAGCAGCAAAAACAATTTGGTTAAGAATGGACTAATTAGTTATTCACAAGAACTGATCTTAGTCCTAAGCATAGGCACCAGAAAGTCACCAGAAAGAAAATGTGAGACTCTACATAGATTTGAAGAACATAGCTATCACTGAGATTAATAAATATACCTTTATGGACAGCATATAATATTAAAAATGTCTCTGGAAACTACCTGCATTGCTAGGATGTTTTGTTCTTTCCCTCAACACACATGGCAAGCTCAGCCTCTATTTCAAAAGCCTTTTGAGGGCTGTTTAAATGGAGAATTAAGCAGCGTACACATTCAGAGCCCATTCTGATCATGATAGGTGGTGATGAAATGTAGTTTTAACAGTTCTTGGAGGTGAAGTAAAGGCATACGGGAAGGGAGGCGGTGTGGTGCCAGGCCAATCTGAGCAGTTCCTAACATACGAAGTTTAAAGTCAGAATATGAACCAGAGTGGTGAGTATGCTCTGTTGTTCAGTTCGGGCTTAACTACTCCTTGCTTCATTTTTCCATAATCTCATAAAAAAGAGAAAAAAAAAAAAAAACAAATAACAAGAGAAAAAAAATCGTGGATGGTAATGAACAGTTAGCATTTTCTACTACAGGATCAGCTCTTTCATGAGTTGCCCTTCAATGGTTTCAGCTCATGAACAGACCATCTGCTCTTGCATACGCAGTCAGACCGTGATTTTTTCTCAACTTGATGGTTATAGTGTACTTAAACTTCATGGTAAGAACATTTTTGAGCACTGTCAAACTACAACGCGAACAAAGACAAGAAAATTCTCAGCAGCAATAGGGAGAGGTACTGCAACTATTAACTGTGAATTTGTCCCAGATGATGTTAGTAATGACTGGAGATACTGAAACCATCAGTAATTATATTGTTTCAACATTGTGGTTTACTCCATGTCATGAAAAGTATTTGACTGTTAGACAAATTATTTTTCAGAAATCCAACATCTTTATTTTCTTCATATGTCATTAAGTCACATGACTATAAAATTGCGCCAGTTGAAATGGACATTAAAGATCATCTGGTTCCACTCTCCTGCCATGGAAAATGTTACTGAGCATTAGATTGTGCTGCCCAGACCACCATCCAACCTGACCTTCAATGCCTCTAAGGATGGGATATACACAGCTTCTCCAGGCAACCTGTTCCAGTGCCTCATCACCCTCTGAGTAAAGAATTTTCTTCTAACATGCAATCTAAATCTGCCTTCCTTTAGTTTAAAACTATTTTCCCTTGTCACATGGCTATCTGACCATGTAAAATGTTGGTCTCCATCTTGTTCAGAAACACATTTTATGTACTGGAAGTCCACTATAAGGTCACCTCACAGCCTTCTGATCTCCAGGCTGAACAAGCCCAGCTCCGTCAACTTTTCTTCATAGGAGAGGTGCTCTAGCCATCCGATCATTTTAGTGGACCTCCTCTGGACTCTCTCCAAGATCTCCACATCTTTCCTGTGTTGGGAGCCCCAGACCTGGACACTGTACTGCAGATGGGGCCTCACAAGGGCAGAGCAGAGAGGAACAATCACCTCCGCGTTCCTGCTAGCCACCCCTCTTCTGTTACAGCACAGGATAATGTTAGCCTTCTGGGCTGCAAGAGCATGCTGCTGGCTCTTGTCCAGCTTGTCCATGCCCACCAGGACCCCCAAGTCCTTCTCCTCAGATCTGCTCTCCCAGCCCATACATATATCTAGGATTTCCCCAAACCGGGGGCAAGATCTTTCACTTGGGCTTATTGCACCTCATTAGGTCCACTTCAGCCCACTTCTTGAGCTCATCAAGGTTCCTCTGGATGGCATCACTTCCTTCTATTGTCGCAACTGCACCGCTCAGCTTGGTGTCACCCATAAACTTGTTGAAGATGCACTCAGTTTCACTGCCTAAGCCCCCGATAAAAATGTTGAAGCATAAAAGGGGTTCCCTTTTTCTTACTTTAGAACTTACCTTTTTCCCTTTATAGACAACTCACTTCAGTGTTAAAGTAGAAAAGTTAAAAGTATAAATAAAAAAAAAAAAGATGAAGCAGATTTTATTTAGCTTGCATAGTAATACAGGAATAGATGAAGTGTGACATTAGTATGCTAACAACAAAAGGTAGCTATATAGAATTTCTTCATTTATGGTATTGTTTTTTAAGTTTTTTTCCAGTTTACTTTTTTTGTTTTCTTTTTTTTTTCCTTACTATATATTTCAAATGTTTAATCTTGCAAATTGAATTTTGAGGAACTTGGTGATATTTTCCTCTACATTTGCACATACAACTACATCAGTTATTAAATTTCACAAAAAGTTGCTACAGCAGTAACAAGGAGACATTGAGGTATGCTTACATACAGTCTGTCTGCATGCGTATCACCAGTAAAATGACAAACACAACTGTTCATTTATTGAAATTACAAAAAAAAAAAGGTAACAACTAAGAATACAGGTAATGTTAATGGGGTGAAAGACTCAACTGTGCTTTCTAGCATTCTGCCTGTATAGAACTGTGAACAAAGGAGTCTGCCTTAGCAGGACAGAGAGCTAAAGTGGGGGAAAAACATTACCAATTTCTGAGATGATTGTTCCAGATAACAAAGCAGAAGTGCTTTGCGCTGCAAATTGGCATTTTCTTGAACTCAGAACATCTCATGGATTCAGACGATTCTGCTATGTAGATATTTGTAAATAGACTTGTCATTGTGTAATTGCTTGCTTTATTAATACAGTTAATTTTAATTTAGCTGATCCATTTCACATGTCTTTTTTTTTCAAGATGAAAGTATCCCAATCCCTGTTGATCTGCCTGAGTAGATCTCCACTGATTGCTGAGGAGCCTTAGGAGAGAAAGACAGATGCAGGTGTCTCCTCAGGACAAGCTTTCATTTAGCTAGAGGAATTATGAGGTCTGTTTAGGACGCTGTTTATACTGTGCTGATGAAGAGGTAAATAGATTTTATGCGAGTATAGTAATTCTTAGGTATTCAAAAGAGCAAATCTGCGAAGTTGTAAATTCCATGCCAGAGGTAAACACTGCTATTAGAAAAGCCTCTGCAATTTGGGCTGTCCTTTAGGAACTCGAACAGGATCTCCAGATCAGGAGTTTTCCTCTGATTTGATCTTACCTCTGCATTCATGCTATAAAAAAGACAATGAGAGGATCACAGATAAATCGTAATAAAATTGTATTTTTATTGATATTTTCCATCACCTCATAGATAATTAAGTGCAATAAAAAAAAATCTATAAAAAGAAAACAAGACAAAGAGAGCATACATATGTACTGATTCAAATACCATATTTAATTCAAAATATAATTAGAAAGTCACGGAGATTGTGAAGTTTTATTTATTTTACATATCTACATTACCCTTATGGATGAGTACTAACAATCAACATTTGATTTTGCTATTAATATTTATTTGCATATTACCAATATTAATTTTTTATCTTGTGCAGATCCCAAGACTTTTCACGTGATTTATATATGAAAGGATATGAGCTATTAGTAGGTTATTTACCTCGGTTCTTCTAATACTTTGTGTCCTTCAGGTGTAACTTTGCAAGCCTGTCCCTTCATCAGGAAATACTCCTCTGACATTACCTTCAATACTGACTTTTTGTCTTTCTGCTTTCCAACCCACTATTCCATTTGCATTTATTTTTTCTGCCTCCTACATACCCCGATAGCTTCTTTTCCTCTGAGTTAATTACCCATTTATCACTGTATTAAGTCTTATGACAATGATTCAAGAGACAACAGAAAGCTATTTACATATATCCTATTATACTGTGTATAAAATGTCACCATCTACCTCCCTCCTCCTTTCCTCCCTATTACAATCCGTAACTTAATAATTCACAAACAAACAGGCAGTGGGAAGATAAAAAAGAGAATTCATTTATATTCATTCCTCATAATTAAAACTTCACTGTTGTCTTGCTTGTTTACTCAGTTGTTACATTCTTATACAATAAACAGTTTTATAGTTCAAACATGTTTCTTTACTACTGCTTTGTAATAGTTTCTTACTGGACATTTTATTTTCCAGTCCTGATTTGTGTTTCTTTGTCTAGACATCAGCACAGAGAAACAAGTAGTTACACAACTTTGGAGTGTAGAAAAAATCAGCTTAGATGACCATTATATCAGCTATCTACTTTTTTTTCCAGAGTTTGCAGTGCATTGTTTCTTTGCCTTGGAGGTAACAGCTTCTTTTTAGCCAGGTTTTCCTGTATACTCTCTAGGTGGGTGAGGTGGGGGCTTTAGCATATTTTCAAGTAATTTATTTTCCCCTCTCCCTGTTGTCTTCCTATTGTCAGTGGGATGACCTTTGTTGTCACGGTTGACAGGTCTGATTGCAGAAGAGCTTCCAGAAAATGTTTCTTTTGCCCTGATTTGTGCTAGATTCATCTTTTATGAGAGATCTTGTATTGTTCATTCTTATTAGTCCTCCATATTGTGAGCCCAATGAATTATTTCTTTTTGTCTGGAGAGAAATACACTCAGTTTTACATTAGCAGGGATGAAAAGTTTCTGACTTACAGTATGAAAAAAAAATGTACCAAAAATTATTTCTAACCCCATCAAAATGTTCTATTTCTTTAATGTCTAATATTTACCTCTGGAAAGGCATCAATATTATGTTCTGATACTATTTCATTCTGTCATGACCATGATAGAATC
The DNA here is from genome assembly GCA_035772895.1 of Perdix hodgsoniae. Taxonomy (NCBI): domain Eukaryota; kingdom Metazoa; phylum Chordata; class Aves; order Galliformes; family Phasianidae; genus Perdix; species Perdix hodgsoniae. The sequence goes on along the minus strand of JAPSGF010000081.1, from coordinate 1,418,948 downwards.
ACAGAATCATATAGAATCAGAAAGGTTTGGGTTGGAAGGCACCACAAGGATCATCAAGCTCCAACCCCTCAGCACAGAAAGGGTTACCAACCTTTACATTTCATATTAGACCAGGCTCCCCAGGACCCCATCCAACCTGGCCTTGAATGCCTCCAGGGATGGGGCATTGCCACTGTGGAAAGAACAAATATTCCAGTGACTATTTAGTGAACACTTCAACGAAGCCCACATTTTCCTGAAAAACTGTTTCAGCTTCATCAAACCAACACTGTGAGTGTATTCTGAGGGAATTTTCAGGCAGCTCAGCCCAAAATGGAAAAATTTAGCTGTAAAAAGTTTTAATTCTTCTTTGCCCTTAAATTAGCTGCTAGATGTGGGAACGTGCAGCAAACAGTGCTCCATTTCTTTCCTATTTGTTCCAGAAAATGTAGCCATTGCTGGAATTTCACTGCACGTGAATGAAATGATTGGGCAGTGTGGAAAAAACTAGTGATGGAAAGATGCTCTTCCATTGTATGAGTAATGAAAAGCCCAGCATGTTATGGTAGCTGTGCTGCCTTGATTAGAACACATCTCTATTTATGCACATGCTCACTAGAGACATCAAATTGCTTATTGTAGCAACACACTGCTCTTAATATTTGTAGACTGCTCCTCTTTTTATATTTTATTATTATTTTTTTATTTACGATTGCTCATTAATTTCATTGTTGAGAAGCTTTGTGCCCTACAATAATTAAAGAAAATTCTAATTATCCATCATCCTAATCCTGCTTTTTCTTCTGCTGAAACCTATTTAATCAACTTTATTTATTTTATTCCATGTTACTTGCTACTTTAGGGATTTTTTACTGCCTCCAAATTTCTTTGATACAGAGGTTTATGACAATAAGGTTGATTGTATATTTGCTACCACCTGTGGGGGTCTCTGAATATACAACATCTAGTGCCTGGGTTTGGAGTTCACTTTGTTCATGGAGGAAATTCACAGCTATTCCCAGAATACAGCTATGTTCTTATTAATGGCTGTAAATTACATTTGTTTAACCTTCACTTTCGGAAACATTGTTTGCTTTTTCTCTACAATCTCTCTCCTTTTTTCTCTCTCTTATTTGTATTGCAGGCAAGATCTAGGAGAATTTCTAGGCAGCGCCTGGGCCTAAGGGTCCCTGCCTGGGGGAGCTGTGTGAGCAGCATTCTGTACCCAGCAGCAGAGCAAATACTGCCCTATCCAGCATGAAGGAGATGAGATAGATAGATGTGGCAGTCAGAAAACTGGAAATTAACAGGAGATGAAGCAAAATGCTTCAGGCAGATTGTGCGGATTGCAGGTCACAAAGGAATTTGCTATCTGGTAGAGGAGAAAACCTCAGAAGAGAGCCTGATGAACAGGGGAAATGCTGTAACTCAACCCTGGGGGTTATGTAATAACTGAAGAACTAGGGAAAAACTGAAAACTATGGTTGGACTATGATTGCTCTTCTGTGAATATCCCAAGAAGGATCCCAAAGGTGAACTGCTGAGTTGCTAATCCTGATGGCATAGCGCACAGAGAAAAGAAAAGCAAGATGCAGCAATGTAGGCCATTGTAATTTTAGGGAAGTAAAATTTGTAAAATGAGAAACCACTAAAATGCTTGGGCACTATAAAAAATATGTAATACATGCAGATGCTGGTCAGAGTTTTTCATGCTAATGCTGTAAGATTTTTTAACAGAAGCGAATTGCTCTATTAAAATTAAAATTTATTAAATCTTCAGCATTGCTTTCATTCACTAATTTCTCACTTCTTAGGGAGAAGGGATATCATTCACTTTATCAAACAGCATTTTACTTTGTATAGTGAAGAAAAAATAAACATTAAGCTAGTAGTTTTTATCTTATCATGGTTATAAGTTACAGTTCTTAAAAATCTGATTTTTAGACTTTATCAAGTCAAAATGTATTTCTAAACAACAACTTGCAAAATGTATTTCTAAACAACAGTACAACAGTGGCATTTCTGAAGTGCAATCCATAATGCTCAGAGTTAGCCAGATTTGAGAACAAGTTCTGGAACTGCAATGGATGCCCTGTCACCTGACTCGATAGGAATTCTCCCCCAGTTGTGCAGTCAGAAGGTGAGAACTGGCCTGCCGCCCATCAGAAGATGCCCCTGTCACTTTTCCCTGCAGAGGCAAACTCTGAGCAGTTGGCTAACTGAAATACACTTGTTTGTGCTCTCCAAACTATAAAAGGAGACTGAAGCTGTCATTATGAAGGTATTCATAGCTACTAGTTTCTCTGAAGCTGGCTGATGAAGAAGCAGGCTAGTGGGTAGCTGGAGCATGAGCCTTCCCATCTCTCTTTGTTGGATTCTGTAGGGTTTCTTCAACAAGAAGTTATCTAGCTTCGCAAATCACAAATGGTGTTCCCCAGGTGTCAGTACTGGGGTCTGTCCTGTTCAACACCTTTATTGCTGACCTGGATGAAGGCATTGGATGCACCCTCAGTAAGTTTGCTGATGACACCAAACTGGGAGGAAGTTTTGATCTGCCTGGGAGTAGAAAGACACTGCAGAGCAATCTGGACACACTGAGTCATTTGGCTGAGGCCAATAGGACACAGTTCAACAAGACCAAGTGCCGGGTCCTGCACCTTGGCCACAAGAACCCCAGGCAACACTACAGTCTTGGGGCAGAGTGGCTGGAAGACTGTGTAGAGGAAACAAACCTGGGAGTATTGGTCAGTGCTCAACTGAATATAAGCCAGCAGTGTGCCCAGGTGGCCAAGAAGGCCAATGGCATCCTGGCTTCTAAGAGAAATAGCGCAGCCAGCAGGAGAAGGGAAGTGATCATCCATCTGTACTCAGCTCTGATGAGGCCGCACTTCCAGTGCTGCGTTCAGTTTTGGGTCCCTCACTACAAGAAAGACATGGAGGCCAGGGAACATGTTCAGAGAAGGGGAGTGGAGCTTTGAGGGTCTGGAGCACAGTTCTTATGAGGAGCAGCCGAGGGAGCTGGGATTGTTCAGTCTGGAGAAGAGGAGGCTCAGAGGAGAACCTACAGCTCTCAAACTATTTGCTCATTTTGTAGCGTATGAGCTCGTGAAAGAAAATTTTGATTGAAGTTTCCCAGTAACCTTGTGATCTAAAGTATTCAAATACCAAGGAAATCTCTCCAGAAGAATATTTCCATGGGATGAGAAAACTTCTTATCATTAAGCTGATTTCAGATGGCCACTGTCCAGTATTTCCTGACAGATGTCAAATGCTTTATGATGAAATAATAAAAAAAAAAAAAGGTCATCATACAAAGTATGCACATGTTGCTGAATCACAGCTTGCTTTAGCTGGATTCTATTTAGTAGGTTTGAGAAAAAATACATGAGCTATGCAGTTTTTCTCTTTCAACTTTTGTGAGCTCCTCCTTTGATTTTATTTAATGGGCAAGAAAATGAAAGGCTTTGCATATTTTTTATAACAGTCTAGAGATTCTAGTACACTAATTGTAGTACTATTTATGAGCTATAGAATACAACTAAATTGGAGAAAATAAAATTACAGAGCTTTGTCCAAAAGATTTTCATTACTTACAAATAACTTCAAATAAAAAAACATAGTAAACGCACAACCACTAATTCTGTGAGTGGTTATAAACGCTAGTGGGGCCCACAACCTTAAACATTAACAACTACAACAGAATGAATTTCATAATCCTTTGCAAAAAAGAAGCTTCTCATTTTAGAGGATTTAGCTGGGCAATTGTACAATTAAAGGTTTCAAATTACCTATAATTTTTCCAAGTGTTGCAGTTAGAAATCAGTGCTTTGGGTAACAGTATTTTGAGCTGTGTGTTGTGATTATTGACTTAAAAGTGCTACATGCAGAGAACAATAATTGTTCAGCCAGAAGGGGGCTAAGATACAGGGGGAAAGTTCTATATCTGTTTGAAGAATTGTTTCCTTACAGGCACGTGAAATCTCAGAAGAAATAAAGAGCAGAATATTGTGAAATATGTTCTTATGGGGATGAAAGGTACTAGGATCAAGAAGAGATTTACAGATAGCAGCATGACATAAATAATCTGAGGCACCTTTTTAACCAGTGAAACCCATAGCCCAAAGTCTTCCTGTAGTAAGCATTACAATTGATTGATCTGAAATGAGAACTAAACCACAAAACCTTTTCTAAAATAATTCATCAGTTAGCACACACGGGGACCTCAGCACTAGAACGGCCAATAGGTGCCACGTGTTGCTTACACTCTGCCCCTTCCAACCTTAGGATGCTTTTATGCAGCCCAGCTGCGCGTAAAGCTCTCAGGTGTTGGCAACTGAGCTCATACAGTGCTAGAAGGCACTTATTTGTCTCAGTGTGAAACTGACCCTGAAATTCCAGCTTGGAGATCAGTGCAAGGTCAGTTCCCATGGTGACATGTGACCAGTAAGCAACAAAGGAATTAATGGCTGCAACTTCTCTCCCAGCATTAGATGACTAAGTCCTCCTGCAATACAGCTGATTTGCTTGATACAGGAAATGAAATGAGTTGGGGAGTCTATGACAAGTAAACAAGGAGGCTTATGTGATGGAAAAGAAAGATAGTTTTCAGCTGCAGTGTTCAAATCATTTCAAGAAGAGAAAGATTGTCATTTCAGATTTTTTTAAGTATCATGGATTGAAAGATCCTACCTGAAAGCGCATCTCAAGCTGGATACATCTGAACTATTCTTGTCAGTGATAACCTAGTTCTGGAATATACTGGAAAAACAAAGCACTGGCACTTGGCAGAATGGAAACCTACGTGAAACCACTCCTAGCTTAGACCAGGACCCTACCAGCTCTGTTTAAAATCTAAGGGATTTCTGGGGAAAAAAAAAAAAATAACCACAACAGTGAAACACCAATTAACTTTTAACTACTTAACATCTTTGGGGAGAAAGCCAGCAAGCACTAATAAAGTAACTCAGGTAACAGCTTTACAAATGGACAACATCAAAGCCTGGGTCTAATACTATTGCTGGTTTATGTGGACCATTCTCATCAAAAAACAAAACCCAGTTAAAACATGGAAAACAACAGCCTCTTGCAGCCTGGGGGGAACACCTGTGTGGTGCAGCATGCCTGTGGTGCTGGCCTGACCTGGCCAGCAGGCTGGGGGGGTTGACAGCAGGCTGGGGTGAGTGGCCAGAGGGTCACAGGACAGGAACCTCTGCCATACCTGTCCTGTCTGGTGGGTAGATCTCAAGATTGTCCCAGTGGTGCAATTCTGCTCTGGCTGCCCGCTGCAAGTGTGGCAGATGAGGAGGTGGCAGCCCCTGACTGTACAGAGCCCTTCTGCAGCTGCTGAGCTTAATCAGAAAATCATTTGGTTATTTATCTTAAAAAAAAACCCACAACAGATATTGCTGCTATGTTAGTTGAATGGGAAGAAAACATTTTTTTTTCAAGCTATATTTATGGTTTGGTATGTCTTTTAAGTGGTTGATTTTGCACTATTTCAGTGTGTTGTTTTAGATACATAAACTAAGAACAAAAGCTAATGTTTTCCTCCCAGTCTGTTAATCTTTTCCTTCATGTTTTTTTCTTGCTTTGGCCTTGGCTTTAACTTGTGTGTTTGCTTTTCCTTCCTCTTTTCTTTGCTGATGTTCTTATATTGAAGTCTGTAATGGAGATAATATTCAGTAATTTCTTTGGTCTTTGTTTCATTTCTTCTAGTTAAAGTCATGAGAACAGAAAGCCATCTGTATTATGTTGAATGATCTAATTACAACTATAATAATATGAACGTGAGAGATAGACAGTATATTAAAATGGGGCTCATTATTGTCTTTTGACTTAAAAACCTTTCAAATTCTGTGTGCTTAAGGAATGTATCCATCTTTGAGTATGCTTGAAATACTGTGTGAGTTCTTCCATTCGATTTGTATTTATTTTTCTTGACTCACTATTATTTTGTGTGTCTAATGGTAGAAGACTAGAGCACAGTTATGCAGTGCCTGAATTTTCTTTTTAGTATCGCCAATATTTGGTCCTAAAAGTGTTCTGAAAATGAAAGATGTAATTTAGGATTTGTTTTGTATACGGACCTATATCACCTTCTTCTTCTTGATGATGATAAGATTCTTGAGATGAAAAGGAACTCAGAGTAGGTAGGCAGCCAGATTTGCCCTCTGGAAGCGCATTGAATAAATGAAGGGATGAAATATGGAGAGAAGGCAGGTCTATGGATATCATATATTCAGTGGAAATGCCCCATTTTTTATCACATGGTAATGTGAAATAATGCCACAATTCAATGCTGTTTTCTTCTGTTATAAATCTGGATATATTTACAAGAAGCAAATTAAGCTATAATACCATAGTGACATGGAATAGACATGGAGCACATTAAAGCATTTTCTGTCAAGTAATAAACCTCTGCTTTCTTTGTTGTGATTTGACTCGAAAGATAATTGGAGATATTTTCCAGATTATTTAGTTTATGATGCATGTGTGATTATGTAGACTGCGTAATTATCACAGTCATTGTGGCCACACTTCTCAATTACACATGATTTATCTTCTTAAAAGTACTTCTTATGATCACTTCTGTTGGTTTTTCACACTTTTCAGGTTGAGGATGATTTTCTAAAGGCTTTGGGCATGAAAGCAAAACATGGAAGACACAGTTCACAGTTTGAGTTTTGTTGCTGGCCAGACTTCGGTTTACAGTCAATCTTTCACTTGCTAGATATAATAGTGAGAAGAGTGCTTTTCTCCACGAATGTATTCTGAAAGAGGAGCACTTCCAGCTGTCACATCAATGTCTGGTGCAACTCTTAATCTTTCCTTTTCTTTCCTCTATTTAAGGTGTACACTGCAGTACCCAACACAGTGAGTAGTGAGCTATCATACTGTAGCATGGACCCTACTAACCTTGGAATGATTCTATTCTACCTGAGGTTGAAATACTGTGGAATTAGAAAACATTGTTTCATGCAATGACAATAAATTATGCATTTTCATGCATGTGTTGATCTACCCAATATTTAAAACTGTTAGTAGACTTAGATTTGAATACTGAGGACTTACTAATTCCATTTTCTCTTTGTCCATTTTGCTGATATACAGCAGCTTAGGGTACAACATGTTGCCATGTCCAGATTCATTTTAGAATCTAAATGAGCAAATTAAGTGTTTTTGTAGGGTCTTTACTGGTATTTTGCATCAGACATACCTGAAACCTCTATCCATTTTTAGGTTGAGGTGGTAAATTTCACATCAACATAAGCACATAAGGTTTTCTTTCAGCCACGTCTTAAAAAAGGGATCTAAAATTTTTAAAGTAACTTAATCACGAGTGAATAAGATAGATTATTAATTATTTGATATGAATGTGCTTGAACCTTCCTCATTCTGTACGTTGCTATTTCAGACATCCTGCAGCATGTGAACAAAATTCAGTGCCCTCTCTTTAGATCCCTGAAGAGATTTAAAGGAAGAAAAGTACATTTTAATGTAACTATAAATTGCTTTTACTAGCGATACTTTACACAGTATTTTTTAGTTCTCTTTGAAGTTTTATTATAACAAATGAAACTGAGGCTTACCCACCCCTCACACTGCTTTTTTTATGGCATTCTTTTTTTCATAAAAGGCCAGGGTGAATGCAGTCCTGGGGCAGCTTGAGCAAGTGGAAGGAAATCCTGCTAACAGTACTGGGTTGGAACTACATTGTCTTTAAGGTTCTTTCCAGCCCAAGACATTCTATGATTTTATGATTCTGTGAATTTTCAGCTGTCCCTTTCTCCATGACTGAGGACCTAGACAGAACTTGCTGTTGATGTGTCAGTACTCGAAAAGAATGCTTCATCAGAGATCCAGTTAGATAAAATGTCAGGAGCTTCTGAGAGCAGCCATAGTCCTCTTGCTGACAAATCAAGCTTGTGTTTGTTGCATACAGGTGTAGATGCAGTTCAGTATCTCCACCAGCATGCCCCTTGGAGTTAACAAATGACTTTGAGGACATGCTTCCAGCAAACCAACTTTTTTTCCATTTGCTCTTTGACACTCATTGTTCAGAAAAGCAAGACCTTTCCCCAAATTAGTAGAATTTTAGAAACAGAGAAGACACTTCTGTTTTCCCATTTACTACAGCTACCCTGTGCAGTCAGGTGGGAGTGAATACTGATCATGAATATCTTTTCCTCACAGGGAATTTCCGAAACAGAAGGCAGACTGTTAGTGTTGAATAACACAGTGCAAAGAAAAGCAGATGAAAGGCAATGTAATGCAATAAATTTTCCTGAATAGTGGATCTAAGTGTGTTGGATTTCTAAAATGCAGCCCTTAATGCATTTTTAATCTTGGGATACAAATTCTGATGTTTCTTGGATGAGATTTATTTATATTTCCAGGCCTTATAGATGGAGACCATGATGCTAAAAATTTTGTTTAATCAGTTGAGTGCAGAGATGGAAAAAAATCGTAATGGAGTTCTTTCTCATGTATACTTTGACCACCATTTTTTAAATGAATCAAGAGGATAGGGATGAATTTGCTTGTGCAGAGTTTAAAGTAGAGGAAACAGTTCAGCATTTGATTTTCTTCTGTCACCGAAGTATGTAATTTTGTGTTCCAATCAAGGATTTCTAAACATACCATGGTTAAAGTGCACAATTTATGTAGTCTAAACATCCTTCTTTCTATTAGGTTAAGTATGACTCATCAGAAACATCTAAATCCTGAATGGTGATTCACAAATGGTGAATTACTACTCTTGGAAAAAGAACAAGAGGAGAACAAACAGATGACTCATAACACTGCCAGAAGCTCTGAAAAATCATTCAATTTCATGATCAGCTTATCAAGCATTATTGTGAGAAAACAAAACAGAGCTTTGCTGTTACGCTTCTATTCTTGTCATATCTAAAGGCTTAAAATTTTAATCACCTTTGAAAGAGCATATAGGTAGAGCAAATATGAATGATCATGTAAGGACATACTGGTACAGTATCTTGGGCTCCATCAGAAATGAGGTGGCCAGCAGGAACAGGGAAATTATTGTCCCTCTCTACCCTGCTCTTGTGAGACCCCATCTGCAGCACTGTGTCCAGGTCTGGAGCCCCCAGTATGAGACAGAGAGCTGTTGGAGATGGTCCAGAAGGGGGCCACAGAGATGATCAGGGGATGGAGCACCTCCCCTATGAAGACAGGCCGAGGGAGCTGGGCTTGTTCAGGCTGGAGAAAAGAAGGCTGCGGGGTGACCTCATTGCAGCCTTTCAGTACCTAAAGTGAGCCTACAAACAGGAGGGGAATCAACTCTTGGACAGGGTAGAGAACTGCAGGACAAGGGGAAATGATTTTAAGTTGAGGGAGGGAAGATCTAGGTTGGATGTCAGGGGGAAGTTCTTTACAGAGAGAGTGGTGAGGTGCTGGAACAGCTGCGCAGAGAGGCTGTGGATGCCCCGTCCATCCCTGGAGGTGTTCAAGGCCAGGTTGGATGGGGCCCTGGGCAGCCTGGTCTAGTATTACATGGGGAGGTTGGTGACCCTGCATGTGGCAGGGGGTTGGAGATTCGTGATCCTTGAGGTCCCTTCTAACCCTGGCCATTCTGTGATTCTGTGATTCTGTGATTTGCTACTCTAAGGAACTTAAGCTTACTCTTAAATACATTTCTTTTTAAATTTTGAAACAAGAGGCAAATGAGTGAAATGGGTGGTGGTGGTATAGGGTGAGCAGAAGGCAAAGCAACCCAGGAAACCACATGCAGCAGAACGAATCATCTAGAAGCATTTTCATGTGGTTAAATAAAAACAAACTTGTCCCAGAAACCTCCATAAGTAATAATGGATTGAATAGTAGAATATAGTTTCATGTTCAAGAGTTAAGCCAGGACTGCAGTTCACAGAAACATTTCTGGCTGTTGGGAATATACCATAAGGCTGTGAGTTACATTTTAGAACATACCTGTAGCAACTTATGAAAGCTGATGTTGCTGGAGTGACACAAGAGAGAGACAGATTTGGACCATTCTAAGAATAAATACGATATGCAAGGGGCCCCAGAGGAGTGGAGAGCAATTAGCTATTATTATGTAAGTAAAGCAGATGGAGTAGAGGGATGGGTTAAAAGAAAAGAGAAGAAAATGGGTGATCTTGGCAACTCTGATGTTACTATGAACAAAACATCAGGAGTTACTTATGTATGTGATATATACTTTTTATTTTTTGCATATTTTTCTCTGGTGACAGGATTTATAATGAGACTAGTAATATTTTTACTAGACTGTTCTGAAAAATACTTCAATAATAATAATAATAATAATAATAATAATAATAATAATAATAATAAATTTATGTGGAAAGCTTTTTGTTCCAGTTTTACACTGTTGATGATAAATTTTGAGTTGCTCACTGGATTGGAGTTGTTAAACAATTATGCCACCTTAGTTGTATGCTTCCAAGAGCTAGTTCAGACTGATGAAACTTTATTGTGTTGTCAAGCTTGTCCCCAGAGGTTACACTGGAAGATAATTATCTTAGCATTGCAGCTATAAAAAAGTACCAAGCTGCTCTAAGTTCAAAGGCAGGTCTTCTCTGCCTGCAAATACCTGAATTACTACAGAAGAGTGAGTGAATGTCTGCAACAGCCTCTGGCTTTCAAAAACAATGCTTGTAAGAGTTTCAGAATTTTGGTTTTCTGGAAGTATTAGACTGAGGGAAATGTCTGACTGTGGGTATCGACCCAGTATTTGCAGATGGCCAAAGGTAAAAAATTGTAACACTCTGTACAGAGCTTTGATAATGGAAAAAGGGCTCAGGTCCTGAACTCAAGGTTATTCTGGTCTTGCACAGTCAAAACAAACATTAATGAGGCAAATATATAGCGGCATATACATGGCTGTTCTGTTTCTCACTAACTCAGAGCTAAAGTGCTCGTAAATAGCATCCCTCTGTATTCATTATCAGTTCAGACAGTGTGTGAAAAACATTTGTCTTTCACTCCAAGTTCATAACCTATGATAAAGAAGTCTGACTTTCCTAAGAGCTTGTTTTTTTCAAAGCTGCATGTGTGAGCATGATTGATTTGAGTTCTAAAAGATCATCAGAAATCATTAGTGGTTTTAATATGGACACAAAAGTAGGATTCATTTACAGTGTCAGCTGACCATGGGTGAGCTGAAGGAGTAGAAGGTTTTCCCTGTTGATTTCAAAAACCTATCTGAAATACAAACCTATGTACACACAGCTAACATAGCTTAACCTTTTTTTCATCTCTGAAACCTGAACTAGTTTCCCATTTCGAACTCACAATGTTGTTACAGCTATTACATATAAAAGAATAAATCAAATTCTTGTGTAAGAATAATGTTTGTGCCTTACAAAATCTATTCCTTATGGCACTAAGCTAATGCCTACTGTGAATATGTAAGAATGGATCAAATGTGAAGGGGAAAATTAAGCCAGTCAGTCTTATCAGTAATGCAGCTAAGATTTCCATGCAAACGTGCTGCTATATAATTAGTAACTTAGTTGCTAATTGCCAAATCAGTTCTGATTATTGGTTAGTGAAATCTACACACTTTTTAGCATAAAACATTCTAATGGATGTTTCTGACTATAAACACATTTCACTTCTTGAAAAAAAAAATCTTTAAAACAGCAATAAATACTAACCATGTTTTATTTAAAGTTGTGAAAAGAATACTGTCTGATTACTTTTAAACAAGCTCAGTTCTTACAACACGGTATAAAGATGGATACAGAATGCTTGTCAGAGCTGATGCTCTTAAGTAAAGCATTATGACAACTCTTTCAGATACTGAAAGAAGGGAGAATTTATGCTGGATTTTTAAATGAGTCAAGAATATCACTGTATAATAAATATAATAAATATAAAGATACATATTCCAGTGTTTTTATTTTCTTGGTGCTTCATGTTTCTCCTGAAGATGGATAGTCTGAATGATTTCAAAATAAAGTGAACTAACACTACTGTCACTGCAAGCATGAAATTTAACAGCAAATTTCAGATTACTTATGCCTTTTGTGTTTAGCTTTTCAACAGTGGGTGACCAAAGTGGGGCAGAGCTTATGGAGTAGCTCTGTGGTACAAAGCAGTCTCATCAAAATGGGATATTTGACCAGGTAATTTCTCTACAATTGCTGGAGATGAAGGTTTCAATGTGTTATGCTGCTAAGTGTTTTTAATTTATTTTTAAACTAAAATACTCACTTTCCAACATAAAGTGTAGCTCAAGGAGATTTTACACTGAGATTAGAGTTTGCCAGAACTATGTGCACTAGCTGAGGGTGCTTCTGTGATGATAAAATCCACATGTCCTTGTAGATTCTGTTGGAGGAAGCTCTCAATGGAAGGCATCTGGTAAGAATAAAAGGTGTTTCTGCCAGTTTCCTGCAACTGACATCCTTCTTTCTTGTTTCTTTACGGTGTTCACAGAATCATAGAATCGCCAAAATTGGGAAAGACCTGTAAGGTCATCCAGTCCAACCACCCACCTATCACTAATATTTCCCACCAACCTTGTCCCTCAGAACAACATCCAAACATTTCTTGAACCCCTCCAAGGACAGTGACTGCGCCACCTCCCTGGTCAGCCGGTTCCTTCTTACTCATTATTTGCTATTGGGAGCTTCTTGCATCTGTGATTTTTTTGAGATAATTCACTTATTTCATTTTTTTTTATTTTTATTTTTTAAGTGAGCGTGCTTTGATTTGATAGAATTTCAATAATTTTTCCACAAGTTCAACACAGAACTGCAACAAGATGCAATCATAAAACTTCTTGTTTCTTAAGTTCCACATTCCATAAAAAACTGAAAGTCTGGTTTTTTAAAGTCTATTCAGGCAAGCCTATTTTTACGAAAATAAGTACTTTTACACAGTGTTTTACTCTTTACAGATTTATCTTATCATCTTATTTGTATGTTATAATCTGCATTATCTAAATCAAACAGCAATCATTAGAGACTGTTCTGAGTATCAGGAGAATTAGCACTGTAATTTTTTGATGGTTGCTGTTTGCAAAATGAGTCATGAAATAGCTAATAAAAATATAAAATCCTAGAAGAAATGAAGCTGTAATTATGCCACATAGCATATGCCATGCATTCGCAATGTCATTGGACACCAGAAGAGGAAGGGCAGTGCAATCAGTGCTGTGCCTTTGCAGAGAGGTTGGCTATCAGTTTTGTCCTGGCAGTGAAAGAGGATGATGGCCAACTGAGCTGGGATGGCTGGGAGAACCTGGCTTTTACATGTGAGGATTGCAGTGCCAGTGCACCTGAGGGCAGAATGAACATTTGGACTGCAGGGCCTTCAAATACAGTCTCTACTCGACACTCCTCTTCTGAATGTCAAATGAACTGTTTAGAGTCATGGAAACACAGAATTACTCTGTACAAGATCAAATCGTTCATCTGCAAAATGTGTTATGTCTTCAATTGCGATTTTGAAAACAAAGAGCTATCTCTGATCCCTTGGCTGAGCTGTAGCCAAATGTGCCTGCATCACCCATGAAGTATCAGATGTAGCAATTATATAAAGTCTCGCCCTTGCCCTCTGATATGGGGCAGGGATAGCTATGGGAATGTTTGCTGTTTGCTCTTGTCCTACACGCATCCAAACTCACCAGAAGTCCCCAGTCTTACAGCAGTTTAACACTCTGCATTTACACATGAATGTTATGCCTCTCACAGTATACCTAAAGGAGAAAAGCACATTTATATGCATGTGCTAGAGAGTTAGGGTTAGGGTTAGAAATAAATACTTTTCCAAGTTCCATTTTTTAGTGAGATGAACATTAGTCTCGGTATGCTACAAAAGGCCAGCCTTAAATAAAAACTAATTTGTAAACAATTTTCATAGCTTCTAACTGGCAAGAATTACTTACCAGTTTGTAAACTTTTTTAGACTTGCCAGTCTGAAAGTAAATTTCTTAAGTAAAACGAGTTTCTTTTCATTTGAATCATTAATGTTGAAGAGGGCCCTGATTTTCTACTCCTTGCTGCATCAGTACAACTCTGGAAATGAAGCGAGTTACAGTGCTGTGAAAGTGTGACATAGAAAAGAAACTCTTTTTACTTAAGAAAAAAGGAATAAAGAATGATACTACCTCTCACTTTCTCTCCCTGTGTTGCCTCTAGAGATAACATGGTGTTAGGTAATCTCTAATTTCAAATACCAGCTTTAGATTTATTAGATTTTGATGTTGCTTTTAAAATATAAAAGTTATTTAGAAATTATTTAGTGTGAGCATGTTAAGTTATTTTGCAAAATCCCACAGAATTAACGTTCTTGAAGATCTTTGCATCACATTTACTTTCTCGTCCTATTTCCAGGTTGAGTGCAAAGGCAAATTGGTGTTTACAAACAACCACTGAAAGCCAATTTTCCTCTTGTGTGCCCAGCATTTAGAGTTCTGCAACATATTCTACTCTATTGGGCCTGTTCACTCTCTTTTCTGGCGTTGTTCCTTTGGATATTGCACTAGAAACATCTCTAGAGCACATAATAACTGAGCCAGTGCTCAGTGCTACGCACGTTTCAAATTCTATTAAACATGACCTTTTAAAATCCTGACCTTAGCTACGCCTTGTTGAGCTCAGGAGCCATGCAGAGACATTGCCTCAGGTCAAAAAAGGAGACACATAAATACTGGCTGCCAGTTCTTCCAGGCAGAAGGAAGCAGCCTTAATCCTTCTCCTTTTTGTGAGACATAGAGCACTCTGCTAGCACTCTGCTACTCGTTCTAGGGCATGTTCTGTAGCAGTAGCACAATTCACGTGGGCATAGAAGAGGATCCCTTTGCCCTCCATCTCTGTTCCAGCAATGTGATGCCTCCAAGCTATGGCAAACTTGTGTCTCTTGATTATGTATTTCTCAGCCTGTATGGTAGCCTATGGCATGTCAACCTAGCACTGCTCCTCACATATAGCTGCTCTTATTCTTTCCCTGAAATATCTTTCTGATGAAGCAACCCTACCTTGCTCTCATCCATTCTGACTTTGGGGGTTTTTAGTGATGAAGTTGATTAGGATTGACGAACCCTAATTATTCAGTAACCCCAAGGATTAATAGTACCTTTCAGATGATGAGTATAATATGCCACATGATTTCTTCCCTGCAACCTTTTATGTTTTTGCAGCTACAAGTGAAAAGGGCAGTTTTCATTGACATGACTTATTCTGACAAACACTGTGTGAAGCAATACATAGTTTTTGAATACAAATGACAGCCAGCTATTGACTTGATTTCACTAGATCAGATTTAAGATTAAATTGATTTTGATTAAAACGGTGACATTAAAGCTTAGGTACTGTTGTTCTCTTAGGTTCTGGGTGACTCCTTATATTTCAGACTTTTCCTTTAGTACTAAGAATTAAAAAAACCATCACAACAGAAGTGAAATGTTTTTACTTTTAGCACTTTTCTTTGTCAGAGCCTAACTCCTAAATGCATGTAGATCACTGCTTTTCCTGATAGGGAAGTCTGTAAAGTTTTAAGCTTTGGACTAATTTTTTGTATGATATCCAGATTTTGGAGTAGGTTTATTTGGTCTCAAAGAGTAACAATCTATTGTTGAACTGCTTATTGAAATGATTTCTTTTTCCTGTATGTAATTTGCCCAGAAGTTGTCACAAAGGTTGTAGAATGGAACAACAGAGTCAAGAATAAGGTTTTCCATGACCAAGCTGTTGGAGAGCATCACTTCCTATTTGTGTAGCAGAGGAGGGCAGACGAGCAGGCACAAACTGGTGGGATGTTAAAGCTGTGGACCTGAAGTATGGCTGCATATATGAGATTGCTAACAAAAACATGAAGAACTGGAAGGTGATTTGGGGCACTATTTACTGCCCAGTGCTTTTTTACTTTTTTCTTTTCTTCTTAGCTGTCACAGCATGTGTGTTTGGAAATAAATTCCAGAAGCTGTTAACAGTTAAAGCAGTTTCAGATAATGAAAATGATATGCTTCTCTGTAGATACAGGAAAATAATTCACATCAAAAGCATTTCCTAATAAACTATTGTTTCCATTGGAGTGATCAAACACATTTGCTGGATATCAATCAACTAAATGCTATCATAATTCTAATGTAGCAATTACTTTAAGAAGTAATTTGTAACATCATAGGATGTTAGTCTTGTTAGAATTCTGTTTTCTTTTAGGTGAAGAGATGATTTATTTCAATGTTTTATTGTTTGTAATTACGGAGTATATCTATGATATAAGTACAGTCACACCATGTAGATTTTTTACACTCTGTGCCGTACTATTGATTCTGAGGAGGAGTTAACCATACTTTGGCTGTGAACACATTCTGGCTCCTAAGCCTTTTGCTTTTTTAATGCCTTCACACCAGAAATTTTTATTGCTGGGCTTCTTTTATTATTCAGCTAAACAGTACAAGTAAATCAGTACACACAAAAAAGCCAAAAGTTACAACTAACTATGGCAGATGAAATCTATTGCTAGCAAATGCCTCCATTTGCATGTAGATTGGGGGAAACAGAACGAACTTTTTAAGTTCCTTAGCTCTGAATTCTAGTAAGTCAGAAAAGAAGCCTGTGAACTACTCAGTAACAATCTCAGCTCAGAAAGCTGAAGTCAACAGATGAAGTGAAGTGAAAAATCAAATTTTTCTGGCTAGTATTCTTTTTGTAATTCAAAGATTAGGTCAGGTGTGTGCAACCTGTGGCCATGGGCTGTGCTGCAAAGCAGCTGTCCCCTGTAAAAGTGGTGGCTCCTCTGCTCTGCGGCTTGGCCTGGCCCCAGGCACACACCCATAGCTCAACAACCAGACATTGGTGTCCTATCAACTTGGTCTGGGCTGAACCCAGGGCATGGGGACCATGCATTGCAGTACTAATTAAAGTTATGGCTAATAACTGTGTGCATTTTGATGCATTGCCTAAACACAGTCCTGTGAGCAGCCAAAAAGATGCATCCTTGCTTTCCATTTTGTTACTGGAATTTGAGAACAGGCTGCAAGATTGCCAAAAAAATCATGAATTTATATATGTGACTCCACTTTCAGTCAGTATAAATATATTATCCACAGTTTTTCAAATAAAAGCTATAGAGCTGCAACAAGATATTCAGCTCAAAAATCTGATCATATCTCTTCACCACTTTCATAGGAGCCCTCTTACCAGATAAAAATGTGAGAGGAAAGAATTTTTGCTTTTTCTGTGGTGTGCACATCTGTCAACAAGATTTTTCAGGGGTGAAGTACAAGAAAAGGAAATTTCATAAAAAATCTATGATGAACACAGTGAGACCTCACTGAGAATTGCAGCCAGTGCCATCAAAACAGATGGATGCAGTAGAGTCACAAAAACAAGATCAAATATGCCACCAAGTTTATGTTGCTATTGCTCCTTTAAAAATGTTTTAATAAATATATTGAAAATTAAAATGCTTTATTACTTATATTCTACTTCTAAGTTTCTGATTCTTCTGATGATCAACTCCCTCCTCTGCAGAGTTCACAGCTGATGTACTTATATTCCCAATACTAGATCCAACACTTCTGAGTCTGCTTTCTCCACTTTTACTTACTTCTCAATGAAAATAACTTCCTTTCTCTTTAGGTAATATTTGCCATCACTGGGGCACACCAGAAAAAAAAGAAGGATTGCCACAGGAATTCTGCTTTTCTTCATACTGTGAATTTTTGGGGAAATTAATTGCATAAGCAGGTACAGAAGTCATGTTAGTACTCATTAATATGAAAGGGAAGGCAATGTATGTAGACATTCTAAGAGGCTGTAATTATCTGGTAGAGCAAACAATTGTCTAAAATCTATTGTAATTAAACCAAACCAAACTTATTTTGCATTCTTAAATACCCAACATTGTCCATATACTATTTGACATACTAGGAGTAAAATGGCATTTCTGAGGCTGGTTTAGTACCTTTCTTTCTCTTCTAAGTGTACAAACAGATACACAGAATTTGGTCAACCATTGAAATGTTTGGTGGTTTCCGTTTGCTACCATTAAGCTTTGCTCCCCTTAATTCATTCAACCTCAGCTCAAATTGCAATTTTGATTCTAAATCTCCCCCTCTGCAACTACCCTTGGCAAGTACACTTGGTTATCTACCTTGTTCCCTTATGTTAGTCTGAAAAGTTTTATCAAGTCTTTTTGAGAATAGCTAATTACTTCTTATTCCTGTTGGACTATGCATATCAAGCTGTTGGGAGGGATGTAAACCCTTAACATGTAGTATTAAAATGAGATTTGGGGATGACTACATTTGGTATTTCCTGAGTGAGGATGATTCAGGATACTTTTGAGTGTGACATTTGTCAAACCTTCTTTATTTTATATACTTAGAGCCAAAACATGAGTGTCAGTCTCTATACAGAGTTCTAATGCTTTTTTTTTTGTGGCCTGTCACTGTGTTTCAAGAAGGCATTCAGTCTTTTTCCCAGCATAATGACTTTTATCCACTGATTTCATATTTATTTTAGTAGATATTCTGCTGTAATTTGTCTCTATTACTCAGTTTGATTAACTGATGGGAGATTAAAAGATGTGACACAACAGTTTCCCCTTTCATTTTTATTACATTGAATATTTCATATTACTTTGAATATTTCATCTTACCTTGATTTATGTTTGCAGAATAGTGTATTAAGATTCAAATGAACTTTGCATTTTTCTGCCTAAGAAAATGTGATAATTCTCAGCATCAAAATGAAATCTTATTATAGACATTATTGTTTAATTAAAAGGAAGAGTGTTCCTACTGCATCTTTCCATTAAATTTAACATATTGTGAAATTAAGTTCTGAAATATCTTTTATCACTGGAAAAGAAACAGCAAGTATGGAATAGATATCACTAATTTGGGAATATAATTTCAATGCAATCTTCAGACACCATGTGGGATTATTTGAATATAATATTTGCTAGTATTAATAATACCAAATGATAAAAAGCCATAAATGATTAGGGTGAAGCTTCACTATACCCCATACGTGTCTCACTGTAAGAAATAAAAGCAAAAAAAACAAGCCCCATGAGAATGCAATTGTATTCTGAACTGTTTCTATCAACAGAAACATGGTGTTAGATTCTGAGGACCTGTTTGAGACAGGTATTCTAAGAAAGTGTTAACAGGCAATGTGAAAGAACAGGCAATATTTTTCATAGTGTAATTTTTCAGATATGAGTAACATAAACCTCTCCTGCCTCATAGTACTCAAACAAAATTTTGGTGTGTCACTGATGTTGCTGTTTATTCTGCTAGTGAAAGCTGCAACATCAGGGTTAACCAAAATATTTTTATGAGGTCTCAGCTAATAGATGATTTCATCAAAATTGTACATAATGATTTTAATTGCCCTACAGAAGCCAAGAACATCTGAGGTTTGCAGTGGTAAAGGAAAGTAGGAAAAAATCCTCCTTGATCATTCCTGTAACAAAGAAATAGAAAGTGCTTCACAATAGTCTGGAGAAAGTGAAGGTCAAAATAGTAGAAATTATGTCAGGATGTTGAGGATATTCCCATCAATAAACTCAGTGTGGAAAAAGGTGAAGAGATTTGGAGAAATGAAAGAATGTCAAGTTCCCTGCATTTACAAACAAAAGTGACAATGGAGAAATCATGAAAGAACTTCCACTTCGATTGAAGATCAGAATAAGGAGAGTCGATGTAATTAAACATAAGTAGGCAGGTTAATAGGGCCTCCTTCTGCTAGTAATGGAGAAAAAAAACAAAACACTTGAGTTTTACTTACCTTCTTTAGACATGAGAATTATTACAATAAAAGGCACTACTAATTTTAACAAAAATTAGTCTGTTCCTCTACTTGTATCCAACACATACACTACTCTTAAACAGAACTAAAAAGTACTATCTGAAAGTAAAGATTTTTCACAAGGTCTGTATATTTTCTGTTCCTCATCTGTCTCCGGTAATAATCTACCTTTCTCGATGGTGTGTGATTTTATTAAAATGATAAGAAAAATGTGGTTGTTATTAAAACAAGACTACAGGTAATAGCCTCAAGATGCAGCAAGGGAGATTCATGTTGAATATTAGGAAAAAATTATTCTCTGAAAGGGTGGTGAGGCATTGGAACATGTTGTCCAGGGAAGTGGTGCAATCATCCCTGGAAGAGTTCAATATATGTGTATATGTGGCACTGAGGGACTTGCTTTTAATGGGCATGGTGGTGGTAGGTTGAAGCTTAGACAAGATGATCTTAGAGGTCTTTTCCAAATATAACTATCCTATGATTCTGTATCTATTAGCCCAAATGTAAATCTTACATGTTTAAATACTGTAGTAAAAATGTATTAGATAAAGTAGCTTAGTTGTTAGACTTTTTCATGTTATTCTGAACATGAAATGAGTATTAATAAGACAAGTCTCAAAATTGTAGATGACTTGTTAAAATTCAGAATTCTGTCTGAATTCATAAAATCTCATTTTTTTCAGTCTAATTTCTCACTCCCTAAATATGAAAATGTTGAGAGAAGAAATTAACCCAAGAGGTTATTACTTGCTTGTCAAACTTAGAATCTCCCACCTGATGTTAATGCTCTTTACGGTCTACCTCTATGCCATTGCAATTCTCTACAGCAGTATTTTTCCCACACCCTTACTCAGGGGTCCTTCTCCTGCTCTAGACAGGGGTTTGCTTTTAAGGCATCTCTTTTCTCAATTTGGAACTATTTTACTGTTGTGGTTTATTCCATCTGACAGATCAACATCACACAGCTGTTCACTCGCTCCCCTGCAGTGGGATGTATATTTTACCCTTACATACAGTGTAAGTAATGATAAGTACTACTTTTCATTTGGTATTATGGCTAGCTCACTGGACTAATGGAATTCCAGTCATGGACTTAATGAAAGGTACTGGAAGTGCTTAAGCTCTGTGTATCTAGATTGGGAATACTTGCATAAGATGATCTGGAGTCACCAAAGAGCAGCAAAAGAGAGACAGAGTGGCAAAAACTAATCCTTGAAATTTTTCTCCTCCAGAAGATAATTGCTCTTCATTCAGTCATTTGAAGTTGGAGAGCAATAGAGTAGGAGAGCCCCAACCAGTGGTAATTAAAGGAATCTGATATTTTCTGAAAAAACTGGCCAACTCGTTGGGTTACAACTACATGTGAAAATAAAAATTGTAAAAGGGAATGTGGAATATTTAAATTTTCTTGCAAGTTTGTAAGATCTTGTCTATCAGAGATGAAAGGACATATTCTAAGAGAAATGAATGTACTCAGAGTACATTAAAGCCATTGGAAGTTGTTTCTTATTCTCGGTGACCTTTTACCCATGAACTATCAGCATTTTCATAAGGGCAAAGAGACAGGGCATTAGACTTGTTGGTTAAATCTCAGTGTTTCTGAATCCAAAAAGATTTTGAAATAAAGAAACGAAGAAATTCTACCTTAATTGGTAATTTGCGAAAAGGAAATTGAGAACTTCTAGTTTCTTTTTTAAAAGGCTATTTATCTATATTCCTATCAGAACCAGTAGCAGCTGATATAATGATTACACGTTTTCCCTGAAAAAATGTATGAAGTTAAACAAACCCTTCCTTGGAATATGTCAGCCTTCATTGGCACTGAACTGAAAGCACATATTAGCTACATATATAAAGTGGTATACTGCACTGCAAATGACATAAGTTTCCTGGCTAGCTCTTTAAAATGAAAAAATTAAGGCAGGTGATTATTCTATGAAGCAGACATAGACTTTTCAAGTGGCTGAAGAGGTGACAAAACCACTTTATTCAGCTTTCCTTTTAGCACTAGGAAGGCTTCTGCTCTTGTGAGATAACAATGTGTTTATATATTATTTATTATTTGTCATAGTTAGAATATCATGTTTTTTCCCCTCTGATTTCATTAATATATATTTTTATTTTGTACTACATTTCTTAAAGGAAGTCTGCTTTCTTTCTTCCTTTCTTCCTTTCTGTCTTTCTTTCTTTCTTCCTTTCTTCCTTTCTTCCTTTCTTCCTTTCTTCCTTTCTGTCTTTCTTTCTTTCTTTTTCTTTCAGTGAGATTTTATGCACTTGATTTCTTTCTGTTTTACTGGAATTTAGAAAACAGTGTCACTTAACATATATGTTTTGGTGTTTGAGTGTTTATGAAAATAAATAGCACTATATTTTTGCAGGTACTATTTGATGGATTGTACCATATTCAGTGTGCAAGAACAGATAGCAATGTACCTAAGGGTTTTAAATGGAACTAGAAGCGAAGTAATTGTCCTGAACCTTTGCGTCTTTGACTGTGGAAGCACTTTCACAGCAAGAAAACAGGAGGAAGTAGGAAAGAAAAGTGTGGGAAAATACTTAAAATGGTAAAACATTTGGGGAAGTGGTGGAAGTTTTGGAGGACCAAGTGCGTCTGCACTGCAGTTAGCTTCCTGAACATCTTTTTTTGTTGTATAGATAACTGAAGATCTTGCTGCTGTCTGAGGAACAGATTGTGTTCTTCATGTCTTGAAGGAACATTTTTTGGAAGATATAATCTCAGTGGAAAGTGGCAAATACAAAGAGATCTTATTAAATGTCAGAATAAATGTATTAAGTCTTTGTTGCCAACCAATTGCCCATGCTAGATGAACACATATGAACATACATCTGTTCATGTATTTTACTTTACAGCATCCAAATGAAGTCTCAGTTATGCTCAAGTTCAACAAAAATGTTGTTACTCAACTTGTAAAAAAGACATTTTTGCAGGTGAGTGTTAGAGAACAACACTGAAATGGTTTTTATTTTCTGCACTGTTGTACTTTCCTCTTCTAGTCTCTCCCTGAAATATCAGCAGTAATCATTCCTTTTTATAAAGGCTAGGATCAGTATCTTCTACTATGAGATAACTGGACCGTTTCTGCTGTTGTAGTCCACATGGCACTAGATTTCTTTGCACTGCTATTTTCCCTGCGCTGTTAGCCACAAGGAGAAGTCACCAATATCAAAAGACAAGATGAATAGGTATTTCCTACATCCTCAGGACATATCCCGCAGCAGGAGGCCTAGGAGACAGTTGCAAAGCTGCAGATGCTTTGTTTTTCTGAAGTGAAGCAATACTCAGAACACTAACAGCTTCATGATCTCATCTGAGGCCTGTAAGAGATGCAGGGAGCTGAAAGAATTAGTCGTCATAGAATCACAGAATTGCTGGAATTGGAAGAGACCTCAAGAGATCATCAAGTCCAACTCTTCTGCTAAAGCAGGTTCCCTACCATAGGTCACAAAGGTAGGTGTCCAGATTGGTCTCAAATATCTCCATAGAAGGAGACTGAAAACCCTCTGGGCAGCCTGTTGAAGTGCTCCATCAACCTTACTGTAAAGAAGTTCTTCCAAATGTCTGTATGGAACTTCCTATGTTCAAGTTACTCCTTGGCTAATTACTACGCACTACCGAGAAGAGCCTGGCCTCATCCATTTACCTCCTACCTCCCTTTAGGTATTCATAAACATTAATGAGATCCTTCCTCAGCCTTCCTCAGGCTGAACAGACTCAGGTCACTCAGCTTTTCTTCATATGGGATATGCTCCAGGCCCTTAATCATCTTTGTGGCCCTTCACTAGACTCGTCTAGAGGATTCCTGTCTTTTTTGAACTGGGGATCCCAGAACTGGACATATTATAAATGTCGCCTTACCAGGGCAGGAATTTAAGGGATCTTTACTGGAAAGACTTTCAATTATGTTGTTGCTGCTAGAACTTCAAAGAGAATCTTACTAGTAATAAGAACAAAGGAAATTGTCTCATTTTCCATGTTCTTCTTAGAGGGAATTGTCTTCTGTATTCTTATCATGGTCTTGGCTTTTCTTCATCTGTCCAAATGAAAGTATATGCTTTTTAGTACATAACTTTGTCTGTTATCTCTTTCTCACGCAGTAACCATTTATATATAAGTGTGATTTGTGGCTGGCTCATCTGCCACCAGACCAATTCCACATCAAAACTCAGCTTTACCTTTTGCTGCTGTTAGGAAGGTTGTCTTATTCACAACTGGGAAAACATCTTATGACAATGTCTTATGCTTGTCTAGTGGGATAGGAGCACTTCAGCTCAGCTATATCTTGCCAGAATTGTGCTTTTCTCTCACCTCATGTATCATATCCAGTTCATGTTTCATTCATTCTATATAGCAAATTCTCATAAGAAATCCAGGGAATGCTGCATAGAAACAAAACACAACAAACAAACAAACAAACAAACAAAGGAAAAAATACAATAATTTATATTTTGAGGTATGGGCAGTTTAACAAGAAAGGGAGAAAAAGCCCAGAACCCAATAATAATAATAATAAAAGAACAAAAACAAATGATGCACAAAGTATGTACCTACCAACTGATGCTCAGCCAATTCCTGAGCAACAGAAGCCCGCCCTTACCAGCTCCTCCCAGTTTCATTTTTCAGCATGACACCACATGCGTTGGGATGTCCCTTTGGTCAGTTTGGTTCAGCTCTGCTAGCTGTTCTCTTCCAGCTTCTTTTGAACCTCTGTCTTAATCACTGGCAGGGCAATGCGAAGAGACAAATGTATCTGACTCAGAGCACTATTCAGTGTAAAGAAATGATCAAAATCAGTGTGTTGTTGTCACGGATGGAAACTGCATTTCACATGTAAGTGAGAATCAGGAATGTATTTATTGATAGAATACAATGATTTAACTAACTTCAATTATAAATTAAAGAACAGTGTAAAAAGATTTGAGACAGTAAGGTATGCTTGACTATTGATATCATAGGGCATCCAGGAGACCCTCTCACTGAGTCATGAGGTTCAGAGTGGATTTCCTTGCTTTCTAAACCCCTTGAACCAGAGAGGTAAGGAGCTTAGGTGCCGCTAGATCCATTAGTCCCAGGCTTAGTCAACATGCATCTCTAAGGGATCATATATGCACAGTCAATCCAAGAAATTACCTTAACAATTCAAATATAGATTAAAACAAACTATTAGTTACTTACCAGTGACTTATATCAGCCAGGCATCTTGATGTCAAGATGTGAAGAATCTTTGCACAAGCATAACGTTGAAAAGCGTCCCTCCTTATAGGGATATCTTGTCATGCAGCCCACTGCTGTGCAGAAGAGCTCAAGGGGCTCTTGGGTTGCTCACCATTTATGGATAAAATGATATATAAGATCATAATATTTAGTGCATGCTAAATTGGTCCTTGGATGTTTGCTAACAGTTCTCTCAGCATCCCCATTCTGAGACAGATTTGTGGTCATTATCTCGCTTACTAAGAGAGTGTTACTAGCCCCGAGCAAAGCTTGGGCATAATGACCAGATCAAAGGTGCAAGTTTGGGGCCAGAGAGGAGCACACCATCACAGTAATCAGTGTTGTTCTCATCTTCACTCTAAAACACAGAACCGTACCAGTTACCAGGAAGAAAATTAATTCTATCCCAGCTGAAGTCAGTCAATACGTGTTTTGTATTATTTTAGATACAGAAACAAAAGCAGCACTTTCTGGAAGTAGTGATTTCTCTTTAAAATAGATGTTTTTCTACTTGGCTGTTATTTTTTCTCTGCCATCAATTACATGTTTATGTATTTTCCTACTCACTAACTCCCTGTTTAAAACAACATATTCGATTCTTTTTGTGTTTAATTACAATATAGCTAATATGGAAAAATTTTGTAGAAATAACATTCAAAATTTTTTAAAGTTAAATTGATTAAATTGATTTGATTTATAATCAGATACCAGATTATATAGTTTTACAAATCAGGAATTAATATTTAGACAATTTCCAGATCATGCTTAGCATGTTGACAGTGTACATCTCAGTATCTGAAAAGGCAGCCAAGATATCTGTCCTTATGGTAAGTATACGGGTGCTCAAGGATGCTGCAGAGAAAACAGGTTCTTTGCTCAACGACAAGAAAACAAAATGCTATAAGGAAAAAAAAATTGCTGCAAACATGCCCTTCCCACATATGTCCCAGCGTAGAGATAATGAAACTTTAATTCTGAATTTTGTGTGACTTCTGTATTTCAAACACTTTTAAAGCTTACATAACCTGTGGGGTAGTCCCAAAGTGTGTAATGGGACATAAATCTTCTGACCATAGAATATCATGAACTTACAGGTAATATTTACCACCTTTTTCATAGAATCATAGATTCACCAAGTTTGGAAAAGACCTCTAAAATCATCTTGTCCAACCCTCAGCCCATCGCAACCATACCTACAAAACCATGGTCCCTCAGTGACGTATTTATGTGTTTATTGAACACCTCCAGGGATGTTAAGTGCATCACCTCCCTGGGCAGCCTGCTCCAATATTTCACCACTCTTTCTGAAAAGAAATTTTTTCCTAATATTCAGTTTGAATTTCTCCTGGCACAACCTGAAAGCATTACCTCTCCTTGTATCACAAGTTACCTGGGAGAAGAGGCTGGCCCCCACATCACTTCCACCTCCTCCAGGTATTTGTAGAGAGTGATAAGGTCTTTCCTGATCCCACTATTCTCCAGATAGTACAATCCCATTTCCCTCTGTTGTTTCTCCTAAGACCTCTACTTCTACAAAAAATGAAACAAAAATGCTTCCTCTTCCTACATGCAGGAGGTTTTTCTGGGAGGACATTTTCACTGAAAGCATAAACACTGCCTGATTTCACCTTCTATACTTTCATTTTGAATCCAGATCTTCTGAACATATTTATTATTTTATAGTTATGTACCTCGGCCATATAAAAGTCTTATGGATTTTTTCTCCACTTGTGTGTGATGCTTTCAGCCCAGTCTTGTCAAGTGGCTCCTGAGGCACTATGCCTTGGAGAAGTCCTCCACAGTGTATTCTATAATTCCCAATTATTCTGTAATTTCTACACTGTTTGTCATTCAATATCTAAACAAAAAGCATTTTCTTTTGTATGAAAATCAGAGTATAGGAGTTTATAAGCAGAGCAGTATTTTGACAGACATCCAAAGGAGATCTTGAAGAAATATGGATGACCTTCCCTCCTGGAATAATGGTAGAGGAGATTAATTCAATTAATCACTCCAAGACATTTTATTTGAGATGGTGTATAATATAAAATTTTGCAGTCAAAATCTATAATAAAACATGGAGAGATAGAAGTGTAGGGTTCCCAGTATGAATCACTATAGATTTCTCAAGGATAATGCAATTTTTTAACCACTTGATATATTTCATATCACTCCCCTAGAATACCTGCTTCAAGAGTGTGAAAGACAGCACTGTGCTGAATGCAAACTCACCAAAAACAACACTTTTAGGGGATTTCTTACAAAACTTTACTAATTATTTTAAAAGCATTAAAATAATAATTATATTGGTATGAGTATTTTTTTTTTGGGGGGGGGGGGTGTTCATTTTTATGTTTAATTGTCAACAGAAATTAAAAATTTGACACCTTTAATATCAAGTTTTCCTTATTCAGTTAGCAGTCCTCAAGAAATATCAAATATTCCAGTTAGCTATTACTTTGGTAATTAGAACTGAGTATCAAGGAACTGCAGTAGATTGTTATAAAAGAAGTATATTACCAGAAGAAGTAAGAAATGCCATATATTTGCAAAGATTTTGGAGTACATTGTTACAATTACAATTATTACAATTATTACAAGATTTTGGAGTACATTAGAAGAAGAAATGGAGTACATTATATGTGATAAATCACTGAGATCACTGACACTATGGAAGATGTCTGAAAGCAAGGTAATGAATAAAAACTATGGTGAATCCAACGTGCAGAAAAAAAAAAAACAACAAAACGTTTAGTCTTCAGACAAAGCAGAAACAAAACTTCATTATCTTACAGAGATTGGCAGATTATGGAAAGATAATAACTTGGGAACTTGAAGTAAAGACATTTTAAGCCTCAACAAAACTTGTAATATATATGCATCACATATATGTCTATGTACGTTCAAATATAATCTGTTGATTCTACTTAGTATTTCACTTTTTATTATAAAATGACATAAATATTAGGTAATGTGTAGTATATTACACACATATCTATTATGTTGATTATTTTTTGCTGTTAATTATTACACAGAACATTTTAAACAGTCTGCAGTCAAGTTCCACAGTATACATCCCCAGCTGTAAGGAAAACACCCGCAGGGAGCTGTTTCAGGGGATGGGCAGGTTAGGAGCTAGGAAGAGGTTCTTCACCAAAGGAAGGTGGGCATGGAGCAGATTGCCCAGGGCTGTGCTCACAGAATCAAGCTGCTGGAGTTCGAGGAGTGTCTGGACACCACTCTCAG
This sequence comes from Perdix hodgsoniae, assembly GCA_035772895.1. NCBI lineage: Eukaryota > Metazoa > Chordata > Aves > Galliformes > Phasianidae > Perdix > Perdix hodgsoniae. Next base: position 1,390,718 of record JAPSGF010000081.1, on the reverse strand, counting down.
GCATAGGGTTTGGATTTTGTGTGGTCCTTTCTGGAACCAGGAGTTTCATTCATGATACTGGAATGGGCTGCACAGTGTGGTGGTGGAGTCTCCTTCTCTTGAGATATTCCAGATCTGCCTAGCTATGTGACCTATTGTAAGGAGCCTGCTTTGCAGAGGGGTTGGAATCAATGATCTCTGGAGGTCCCTTCAGGCCCCTCCAGTTCCATAATTCTGTAATCTTTGAATGTCCCTTCCAGCCCAGGATATACTATGGTTCTATGATGGTGATTCATAGATGCTTTTATACATAAAATGTGATTCTGTTTCCTAACTCACAGGATATTGTACTGTTCTCTCACTGTTCATTGTTTTGGGAGTACTACTCCCCAAATAGCTGGCAATAGCTGCAGCTTCAGAGGATGCTTCATGCTTCATTGGCATGATCTATGCCCGGTTTCAAAACAGAAATTCCATATCTGGGAAAAGATGACTGTTTACCTCTTTCACAGAAAGAGAGGCATCCAGTTTGGGCTCTTGATAATGATATTTCCACATTTAATACTTCTTAAAACACTCATTTTTTAGAAATCCAGCAAGCAAACCAAGCTAGGAGGTATAGCCCTTGGGCCTTACTGCACACTCATACAGACAGATCTCTAGCATTTTTAGGCTTGGCCATCTTTCTCTTTGATGTAACAGCTTATGCACTGTATGAGACATATTTAATGTATTATGTCTGGTGCTGGAGAATGCAAGTGCGTTTCAAGCTACTTTCCTTTTTCATTCAGAACACAGCACATGTTGCATGACATTTGAGCACACAGACACAGCTACTCATCTGCTCACAAGAAAAATAAATTAAAGATGAACATATAAACTGCACCACTGTCTCCAGTCATTGAAAAGAGAAAGTAACTGCACAATCTGCTATAGGAATCCTGCTTAAGCAGATGGACTGGGCTTGATGATTTCTAGAGATCCCTTCCAATCCCCACAGTTCTGTGATTCTGTGAGAAGTAGATTTAGTATGTTGTATTCTTTGCAAAAGCATGAATGGACACCTCAAATTTCAGTAAAATTATTTGATTTATCTAATCAGTAGGTTCTTGGCCCTTGGATAGACTTGGACTTTTCTTTGTATAGCATTTTGTGATCTAGAAAAGAAATATTACTTTTGATTCTATGTTTTCAAGCGGAGCTGTATGCTACTCTGTGAAGATCAAGGTAGAATAGGAGACTGAACCCAGCAGTGAATACACTCAGAGCAGAAGTGTTCTTCGTTGTCAAAAAGACTTTCCCTTCTTTCTTTCCTGGCCTCTTTCCCTCCTTCCCCCTCTCTCATCCTGGTGGGTTCGCATTCAAAGTTTGTTTTTAACTGCAGCTTTCCTGTCAAAGTTTCCCATCTTGAATGCTTATCTTGGGACAACACTTAAAAAAAAAATCTTACTATTTATATAAAAATATAAAATATAAATACCTATGTAAGTAAAATTTATATTTAAATTATCTACGTATGCTACACGGTTGTGTGAATAACATTTTTTAGGGTTTTTAATGGAATAATGTTTCTCCAGAATATCTAGATGTTTTCTTAGAAAGGGAATAAATTTTCCAAAGGAAAAAAACCACAATACTAGCAGGATGATCCTTGCCTCTTTCTGTGGATACTGTGAATATTGTTATATTCATTGGTATGCAGGTACTCTGACTTGAGATCTTTTCTGTCTCTCCTGGGTTTTAAACCTGTCTCCTACCACCTGGAGGAGGTTCGTAACACAATAAATTACAATATGTTCAGGAAAATGGCTGTCACTTTCTTTTCTTAACCTATTTCTACCTGCTGTAAAAACTTGATTTATTTATTGGTGTTGAGACTAAAGCTATGACTCCTAGGTAATACTGTAAGCATCAAGCTTTGGAGTCATTCTCTCTCTTCTTCACCCAATAAATCATTAATATTTTTGAAATTTTAAATATTAACAGATATTTGCTCTTAGGAGAGTGAACAGAAAAACAGCTTCAACCTGCTTGTTGAAAGACTGTGATTTCCAAAATTCTTTGTAGGAGTGGGTTTGATTCTGTGGAACTGGAAGCTACTGTGATGCAAAATATTTCTCTTCTATATAACATGGAGAAAATACTTGGGGCTGTGCATCTAATTGAACATAATTATAGTTATATTTAGGCATGGTCAAATATATTAAACTTTAAGTCAGCAAGTTCTTATAATGTCTTTTAGACTGCTTGATGGGAATCCTGCCACGAGTGGATGAAGGGATAAGGAGTATGTATGAGTTGAACATTACACATTTTTTCTTGCTTTGTTAATTAAAAAAAACTGTTCTAAAATGGGTTTCAGAAAAGGAAGGGAAGGGAAGGGAAGGGAAGGGAAGGGAAGGGAAGG
>JAPSGF010000081.1:1266705-1388232 GCA_035772895.1 Perdix hodgsoniae | reverse complement strand
GAGGGGAGGGAAGGGAAGGGAAGGGAAGGGAAGGGAAGGGATGGGATCAGTTTTTGGGATGAAGAAGGTATTTTTGAGAGTAGTGTCTTTGGAGTTTGTTAACATAGTAGTCATAACTTTTCTAAAATACCAGCTTATTTAGCTTATTTATCAAGCAGCCATGGAAATTAGTAAAATACACTTGAGTTTTTCACCCTTACATTCTAACCTGGTAAAATTTTATTTATACCATACCATACTATTACGTCTGAACTATATAATAAAACAATTTTGATTGAGCTTCTGACTTTTTTGCATTCTCTTCCTGTATTCCTTTAGCTTTTTTTTTTTTTTTTGTCATAAAACAAATGAAACAAAATTTTTACAAAAGAGCTACTAGTTTATTACTTTATGAATAGTCTGCCTGGCATAAGAAATATCTCATCTGCCCTTGGGTATAGTGTAAATCTTGCTCACTAGTATAATGATGTTTGATCGTTTCTCTGTCTAGTACTTTTTAATGCAGAAATCAATAAGAAACTGATTTCATCCAAGATATATATGTATGATACTGGCAAAAGAATATTAATATTAGAAAATCAACAAAATTTGCTGCTCTTGATCTATGTTCTATATCAAGATTTTACCTATTGAACATGTACATTGAAATATCAGGCCATATTTTTCAGAAGAAAACAGAATAAAGTTCCTTTATGTACTCTCTTTTTTACAAAGAGATTTGAGTTCTTTGTCCTGAGAATGTTGATAGCACTGATATTTTAGTTGTTGAACAGTGCTTTCACTAAGTCAAGAACATTTCTGATTCTCAAGGTGCTTTGTCAGTGGGAAGACTGGAGGATGCACAAGGAGCTAGGAGGGGAAGTCTACTGACCCAGACTGGCCAAAGGGATGTTCCATGCTGCGTGGCATCATGCTGAATAATAAAAGTGGAAGGAGTTAGCTAGTGCTTGGTGGTGGGAGTGGGCACTTGGGAACTGGCTGGGCACTGTTTGCTGTCTGCTGAGTAATTGTGTTATGTATAATTTATTTTGTATACTATTTAAAAAATAAAGTTATTTTTTAAAAAGATATTTTTAAAGTATTATGATTTTATACTAGAATAATATTTTAAAATATATGGCTTTGCCTTCCTTTTCTATTCTATGTCTTCTCACACAAAGCAGGGACCATAAGAAGCTCAGAGTAATTGTTCATTAGAATCCATTGACAAATACAGAATCAGCATGGACTGGTTTTGTCATTCATTATTGGATAAAGCTGACCAAAACCTACCTCATGAGCTGGAAGTCTTAAGATGGTTTACTGCAGCCAGAAAGAAATACTGGCCTTGATATTTGATAGATAGAATTCAGAAGCTATTAAATCTCCATTCTGTACTTGTATTCTATTTTGTATTTGCATCAAACCATGTAGCAGCTAAAATTGCTAGAGCATTTACAAGGCTGGATTTGTATTTCTTTTATATATTTTATGTCACAATAAACATTGCCCTAAAGTTTCCTTAGCTTTGAGACTTCTGAGATGACCATGGAAAGCTGACAAGTGCTGAGGGGATATGAGGCAAATGAAGAGATTAGAATCCTTTCATTCTGGAATATTGGATATAATGCTGTTGGATTTGGACTGGATGGAGGTTTTTCACACTTTGACTACATTGGGATGGAAAATGCTAATGATTTAATCTATTTCTCCTTTACAAAGAAGTCTTATCATAATTTAGGAAAAGATCTCCAACTTCTAGATTTTCAGTGCTTTTCAAAAGTGAGATTTTAATCCAGAGATGTACTCACCCTCTAATGTCGTGAATCTATAATTACGCACATTAAGATCATCAACATATAAGGTGGATATTTCATGTTGAGGAACTAGCTGTGCCATCTTTTACTTCTCAGCTCCACCTTAGGCATGCATCTGATCTGTAATCACAGAAATTCCAGTTTAATTACTGGCTTATATGTTACTTTAATACCCAAAATAGTAATATAAGTTTATTTTAGGGAGAAAAGGTAGGTCTGGTACTCTTCCAGTCCTACTTTATTTTTATTAAAAAAATATACTTTACTTGATTTTCTTGTTCTTTTAAAGTTAATTCCTGCTATAACAAAAACAGAATTTTGCAGAATTAATTGAAATCAATATGATAATTTTGATAATTTATGTTGTAAGATAAGAGTAACATGAACTTCTAGTTTGTCATACATTTCTATGAATCTTGAATTTCAGGAAGGAATAGCAGATAGTCTGAAATGTATATGCTTAGCTTTTTGAAAATTCTGTGACCATAGTTACTTAATCTAACTGATAAGCTTCAAAGTCTACTGCTACAATGCTGTACATTAGTTTCTCAGTCTAGTATAAGTGTTTATGTGAAGTACAAATGTTTATATATGTGTTTTTGCTACATTTTTTATATACTAACCTCCGAATTCTGGCACAGTCTTCCACCAGGGAGTCTTAGTGAAGAAGCTGAGAAGATGTGCTAGAGTTGGTTCTCTAAACACTCAAGGATAATAAAAGATGCAATACTTATGTTGTGTGAAAATTTTGTTTATTTTCAATTTATGATGTTCCTACACCATTTATTTTCCTAGAAAGACAAATTCTGTTTTATAAGCATATGAAGGGCAGGCATGACTTTACTAGTGCTTGGTTGGTTTTTATGTGACTGGCTGGCATTTCAATAATCTTGTTATCCAGATCTGTGTGGCATTTGAGAAAATCCATTATCTTTCCCTCCTGAGTTATATAATCAATATGAAATAGGTTATTCAAGACCATCCAATACTTTTTAGTACCCATCTGAATATAACAAGCTCCCTTTGGAACTCAAGGCTATTGAAAATCTTGTCCTGTAAGTGGACTATACTTGGCACTTATCATTCCCCTCCAATTAGTTTTACAGCACCTGATTCTGACAAATAAATTTATCAGATATGAGTAACTCCATTTATATTCTGAGCTGTCTTGCTGATTTTGAAATACTGTGTAGTAGACAAATTGACACTATCTAGTTCTCTTGCAGTAATCTAAGAGCAAAACAAACAAATAAACATGATTTTTCTATGAGTAGTTCTACTATTATAAGCAGCGGGGATTAAATAAGGTACAAAGATGAGAGTAAGAATTCTCATGAGAAAAATGAACAACAAATCACAGAAATCCTGTGGGACTTGACCATAGAATCATAAAATCATAGAATCACTCAGTTTGGAAAAGACCTTAAAGATCAACAAGTCCAACTGCAACCTAACCATCCTACCCTAACTCTAACAACCCTCAGCTAAATCATGTCTCTGAGCACCACATCCAAATGGTTTTTAAACACATCCAGGGATGGTGACTCAGGCACTTGATGCTGGAGTAATTTCCAAATGCTCTTTTTCTTCTTGCAAATACTTCCAATCTGGGCAAGAACACTGGACCTAACTTTGAAAAGACCCTGGAAAAGTTAGAAAAAAAATTAAAGAAAAAACATTTCTTTTGTTGAGGTCATGTTGACATAGTTTGCAAAATTATCCTATAAATACTTAGATACAGCCCTGTGTGTTTGGGTGTTTTTTGATGGTATTTTGATGGTGTTGGGTTTCCTACTGTTGGTTCATATGTAGATTATCATACCTGGTTACGAAACTGTTTTTTTCTGAAGGTTTGTAAGAAGTCATTTTGCATTTTATACAAATAGAAGAAAATAAACTCTAATTTCATTATCACACCTTCCTGAAGTGTTCAAGGAGTTCTTGCCTCAGTCTTCACTGTCAGTCAGGCTTCTCGTGTCTCTCACTTCCTTGAACCTCACACCTTCAACCTTTAGGTAGAGGTCAGGAGAAGAAAATCCCTCTCACTGAGAGAAAGTCAGAGATTGTGCCATGAGGATGAATCTGTACAAGTTTATGGGGAAATGCATACCAGGGTCCCTAAGGAGCTGGCTGATGTGGTTGCCAAGCCACTCTCCATCATACTCAAAAAGTCACGGCTGTCGGGCAAAGTCCCCAGTGAATGATAAATGGGAAACATAATTCTCATTTTCAAGAAAGGGAGAAAGGAAGACCAGGTGAACTGGAGGCCAGTGAGCACTGTGCCTGTGCCTGGGAACAGCATGAAACAAATCCTCCCGGTACAGGTTGAGGCACATGACGGATGAGCAGATGATCCTAGACAGCTAGCATGGTTTCACAGAGGGCAGAGCATGCCTGAATTATCTGAAAGTTCTCTATGACACAGTAACAGCATCAGTGAACAAAGGAAGGGCAACTTATATCATATACACAGAACTGTGCAAAGATTTTTACATGGTCCCTTATCTCTAAATTGGAGAGACAGAGGTTCAAAGAGTGGACTATTTGGTGAATAAGGAATTAATTAGTAGGTTGCTGCTAGAGGGTTGCTGTCAGCAGCTCTATGTACATCTGTAACATCTTTTATCAATGACATAGAGATGGGTTAAAGTTGCACTCTCATCAACATTGCAGACAACACCAAGTTGAGTAGTGCAGTTGATACAACAGGTGGCTTGGAACAAGATGATCTTTGAGTCCCTTCTAAGCAAAGCCATTCCATGAATCTACGATTCTATGTTTGTATGATATGTTTGACAATGGCACCAATAAGAAAGGAGTCTACTGAAAATATATATATTTAACAGATGAATATTTTCTTATTGAATTCACTACATCTTGCTTCAAACTCTAGAAACACTGACTTAAACTTTTAAGAAATCTGATAATGAAAAGTTACATCATCAGTGGATAAAGAGCAACATCTACCTACCAAAGTGATATTGTTCCACATGACATCCTAGTCACCAAATTGGAGAAAAATGGATTTGATGGGTGGATCACTCAGTGGATAAGGAATTGGCTGGATAGTTGCACTCAGAGGGTTGTGATCAACAGCTCAACATCCAAACTGAGACCAATGACAAGTAGCTTTTCTCAGGGATCAGTGCTGGGATTGATGCTGTTTAGCATCTCTGTAGGCATGGGGGATCAAGTGCATCTTCAGCAAGCTTGCAGACTACACCAAGCTGAGTGATATAGTTGAGATGCTAGAAGGAAGGGATGTCATCCAGAGGATCCTGGACAGGCTTGAGAGGTGGATCCATATCCCCTCACAAAGTTCAACAAGGCTGTGTGCAAGATCCTGCACCTGAGTGGGGGCAATCCCGAGCATAAATACATGTTGGACAGAGAATGACTTGAGAGCAACCCTGATGAGAAGGATTTGATGAAAGTCTGAACACGAGCCAGCAGTGTGAACCTGCAGCCCAGAAGGTCAACCATACAGCAGGAGCGTTGGAACTAGATGATCTTAAGGATCTCTTCCAACCCAAACCATATATGTTTAGATATAAGAAATCTCTTTTTGACTTGCTCATTGCAATGCACTTTAAATGTCCTTTCAAGACCACATGGGCAAAATCTCCTTCATGTGTATGCATACTACCCCTTTTCTTCAGATGTTTTCCAAGTCTTATCTTAGAAGGACATATATAAACTGTGCTTCTTTGACATCTTCTCACTTACTTTCTTAGTAAGTCTGAAGTCATGGTGCAAGACTTTGCTTCTAAATCAACTTACTTTGGAGAATAAAATACAGAGTGGAACTATGTTGAATAGTCTGTGTCATAAATATATCCAGTATTTTTCTTTTCTGTGTTAATATCACTTTTAACGTGACCTGAAGTTTCTGTTACATCAAATTTGGTCATAATGGGAGTATAGATTGAACATAATTTTAACTTTCATTATATTAGCTATAGGGTGGATTAATTCCTTGGTAACTTCTAATGTTTCTTATGATTTACAAAAGTTTGTATTCATAGAACATTGGCATCATCCTTCAAACAATGTTTTGCAGATTATTTTTATGGCTATTATTTCACAAATTATTTTTCCAATTAAAAGCTACATGCAATTTTCCTTGCTTGGCATCCTTTTCACAGGCTTGGAGTTAAACAAGTGATCCAAATCACAATGGTTTTGATGCTGGAAGAAAAGAAGAAGAAGAAGAAAAAAGGCTTTTTAAAAGGGAATATAAAACATTTGCATTTGTTTAATTAGATAGTGCACAGTCTCTTAGTAACCTCCTAGCCTGCTAACTACCCTCATCAAACACAGTTTCTTTATGAGCAAAATATAATTTGTAGGAGTGGAAGCAAGTCATTGAATTTGAAGAGGCTCACTATTTGGTTTGAGCATCATGAAGTATCTAAGGATTGATACCAAATCATGGAGACTTCAGCACTTTGTAGATATGAGGAATCTTTTTCTGCTTTGTGTCATGTTATTGGCAACTTTTTGCAAAGAACAATCTACCTTTTAAGCCTCACATACCTGAAAAAGTGTACCAAGTAGTAATAGAAAATACTTGGATTAAATGATAGCACTCTTCTATATAAACCTTCATTGCCATTCAGTAGGGCATCAATGTATTCTTATTGCAATTGATGATTTTATTCCATACGATATCATGCAGAAGGAGTTTTGAATGGGATGGGAGTTCATCTCACTCTCCCACTGCTCAAGGGGTGGGCTGGGGGTGTAGGCTGGGGGGGGGAGGGGATAAGCAATTGCTAGTGCAATTACTAGGTACATTCATGTATATATCTATAAATATAGTCAGGACTACTTCTATTTTCTTTTTCTCTATCTTAGCAGTTCTACTCTGTTTATTTTTTTTGCCTGGGTTCTCTCCCCCATCTCACTGGGAAGTGGGAGAAGGACTGTGTGATACATAGCCACCTGCCGGGTTAAACCACAACACAAATAAATGTATTTTCTACGTTGTCTTCAATGTCTACAGACACATCATTTAATGAAGCAGAAGCATTGTTGTACAGAATCTTTTATGAAGGAAAATTGATTCTGAAATATTTGAGGTTAAGAATTGTATCTTTCTCTACAATATCTTTGTGTATGGAAAATAAGGTGATACAGTGGAAGATATGAAAAGCTTTCCTGTGCTCTCTTCTTTCTTCAGAAACAAGAAGTATTTTGTACTTTGCCTTTGCAGAACTTATGATGCTGGGACATGAAAATGATCTTTGGAGACTAAAACATATTTATTCTTTTACTCTTAGACTTCTACTTCCTTCAGTCAAGTGCTTCCTTCAGGTCAGCTTACAATAAATATATAAATCAATAAACAAGAAAATTTACTTTTAGATTTACGTGTCTCTGATATCATTAAATTTTAAAAGTGATAACGGCAGTAAATCTTGCATAGATAAAATAAATCTTTTATGTATGTATGCTAGGAAAAAGTTCCTTTTATTTGTATCTTAATGGAAATAGAGATTAATGGATAGTTTTAAATTTTCAGAAAGTTATAAATGTCAAAGAGATCATATTCATGTGAAATATTAACATGGTTCTCACTAAAAAGTGAGAAAATATGTACTCTTCTAAGATTAATATTCTGAGCTGAATGGGTTGAATTTGCCTTTAGAAGGAAGAAAAAAAAGGAAAAACGAAAGGAAAAGAGTTCTTAACAAGCATAGAATTTTTTACAAAAGTAAAGACACTTGATATTCTTCAGCTGGCTTAATTCCATGTTATCAAAAGAATCCTGGTGCTTAAAGCAGCGGGAAGTTCTGTGGAACATCATTAAGGTACAACATTGTAGTGAAATTATGAAGGGTGAAAATTAATCATGAAAGTCAACAGCTTCCATTTGTAGTGACTTGCAAGAAAATTGCAATGGCTGGAACTGAGACAGGAAACATCAGAACTGGGTAATTGCTTAAGCTCTGAACAAGCTCAACAGGGAACAAATTAATTAGCAGTTGGACTCAATGATCCTTGTGGGCCCATTTCAACTTCGGATATTCTTTGACTCTTAAAAACTAGGAGAGAACATGCACGAATAGATCTGTAAGAAGGGGGGATTAATTTACCTGTTGCCGTATTTAGCACTTCAGTGGCTTATAGTTGCCTTAGACTATTTTTTGAGGAGGAAAACAAGAGTTTGGGACATGATGTTATTTTTTATGCCAAGCCAGAGCCAGAAATAATTGCTCTGAAGCTATCTTAACATGGAAGTCCCTTGGAAGTCCGTCCTGAAAGGTAATGGGGTCTAAAAAGCCTGGACATTCCTCAAGAGGGAAATATTAAAGGTGCAGGAGAAGTCTACCCCTTGCGCTGTAAGATAAGTCTGTGAGGAAGAAAACCAGTGAGGGTGAACAGGGAACTTCCACTGAAATTCCAGAAAAAAAAAAAGACACCTTTATCATTTTTGGAAGAAGGGTCAGACAAGTCAGGAAGAGTACAGGGATGTCACCAGAGTATGTAGAGGGAAAATTAGAAAGGCAAAAGCAAGAACTTAATCTGGCCACCATTGTTAAAAATAATAAAAAGTATTTTTGTAAATATATATACCAGAAGAGGAAAACCATCCCTTTATGGGATATAGTGGAGATTGTTATTGTGTGCATCAGGGGAAATTCAGGTTGGATATTAGGAAAATTTTTTTCTCTGAAGGAGTTGTCAAACATTGGAATAGGCTGTCCAGGAAAGTGGTGCAGCCATTGTCTCTAAAGGTATTCAAGAAACATGCAGATCTGGCACTGGGAGACATGGATTAGTGAATGATGGTGATGCACTGAGGTTGGACTAGATGAACTGACTGATCTTTTCCAACCTTAGTGCTTCTATGACTCTATGAAAAATGATAGTATATGTTATCTGTAAAGTCATGATCTTACGTATTCAAAATAAGGTGTGTCATGCCTCATGCAGTTTAGGAATATCCCCCAGGTTATGTAAGCTTTAAGCAAGTTAAAATAGGCCACAGTTTCCCATCATGATAAAAAATGTGTTTTGTGCCATAATTTTAAGGGAATATAGTTTTTGCTCATATCAATATCATAATGTGATACTTAAAAGTTAACAATTCTTAAAAGTTATGTGTTTCAGCAAGAAAAGTATTTTATTAGCTTCTATTCTTCCCATTCTGCCTGTCAGCCCCATCTTGCATTTTCCCTCCCCTATTTCTAATATGACATAACCCATATGACTGTGTTGTCATCTCAAACAACAAGGTGAAGCATCACCGTTCCTGCCTGTATAGAGAAATAAAAATCACAGTCTCCATTAGGAAATTCCATCATGTCTAAGGTAAATGGATTTTGGTTGGTAGTGAAGTAGAGTGGTCACACAGCAAATCTTCCTACAGAGTGAGTCTGCTGGTAAGACCACAGCAGGAAAATGTTAGTCAAGAGCTGCTTTCATGCTGAGGAGAGGTGAATTTATATCTGCAAACCAATGACAGAGAAAGTGACAAGCTATTTTGAATTTGGACTGAAACATGAGTAATATGAGAGAAAACTGGAATGGAATTCTGAGGATGGATTCATGATATCCAGGTCATGATTTTGGAGCTGTTAACTGCATTTATAGTAAAATTAATTTTTTATCAATAAATATTCTAGTAAATACTTCTTTGATTTGCGGTGTCTCTGAAGAATAATTCACTATATTTTATTGTACAATTTCTACTCCTTTTGTTAGCTTTCTAAACTTGAAAAATTAAACCAAGGAGAACAAAATCTTATTTGAGTTAATGTAATTAAATTCATCTAGATAAAAGGTCATTTGAATTGTAATAACATGCCATTTAGTTCTTTGGCTTTGTCATTAAGTGTACATACCATGATTTTAAGACATATTTGAATTGCTGCCAAACTCATTTGAAATTGGTTTCCTTTAGATTCAAGTATCCTGACTTACAACGTGGACTTCATTCAGGAAAGTGTCTCTACTGTGAAGAGTAAATGAAGTTGAAGCTGATTAGATTCTTTGATTTCTCTCTGATGTACAACTGTGCAAGTTACCTGTAAGTTGAAAGGGAAAGAACTGCCTGTCTGTCGATACAGTAGCTAACATTCTTGAATCAGAAGTATCCTCTTTTCTGTTTTGTTTAAGTTTTGTAGCATTGTTTTAACTAGCGAAAATCACATTGTAATAACCCAGAGTCATTTCTTAGCATTGGAATGATGTGACTTTACTTATTTGTTTATCCAGCCTAAGTATGATGAAGCCATAAAATACATTTCAGGAAAAGCATTTAGAAGAATAGTCTTGTCTTGATTCAGTTACTTATTTCAAAAGTAGACGAATATGCATTACGCATTTCAAAAAACGTCTGGCATCATATAAAAGGTACTGGAGCTAATAAAGGGTTAATAAAGCCTTTGGTGGCACATACTGATTGCCTTAGGAGAACATGCTGATTTCAATTGCCAGTTGCTGGTATTTAAAGGAACTTTTTATTGGAGCGGCACATCTGTAAAAAAATGTTATACATTATATGTATTTCCATCTGAAATTTGTAACATTAAATCATAAATATGCTTTGGATCAAGTCATCCTGTCCATAAATGCATGTAATAATGTATATTAATTTGTGAAAATGTACGGGTATTAAACATTTTAACACTTCTAATTCCTTTATAGTGTATCTACTTAATCAGTGCAAAACATTACCAATGTGAGTATGGTTTCATTGTATTTTCTGATGTTCTAACATAAAACAGAAGTGATAGCTGACTTTAACAGCTCAGAATCTAAATAATGGTAATGTGAGTGAAAAACCCTTCCTTGACAGTGAAAAGAGAGACTCGTAAGAAGTCTGTTATGCATCACATTCTTAAGAAATATATTACTGGAAAGGAGGAAGGTCAGCTTCCTTGTGCTGCTTGTTACAGACCTATGCTTTGGTAATTAAGCATAGTGAATAATCATCGCACATATTTTGTTTTCTTTCTCTTGATCCCACAAAGACTGAGGAACAGTTACTCATGTCAAACGTATTGGCAAAATTTTCATCTGGGCTTTTACAAATTCTTTCTCAGTTTGAAGTCAAAGTTAAAAATAAAAAATGAAAGGAAATGAAATGAAATGAAACAAAGGATAAACCAATCTTATAAGATTAACTTTGTCTATGCTCTGTCCCTGGAGGTGCTCAAGACCAGGCTGAAGAGGGCCCTGGGCAGCCTGGTCTGGTATTAAATGTGGAGATTGGTGGCCCTGCAAGTGGCAGGTGGGTTGGAGCTTCATCATCCTTGAGACCCCTTCCAACCTGGGCCATTTTATGATTCTATGATTCTATGATATGATTCTCTGTTAAATATTTAATGTGAAATTGTGATTGTATTTAGGATCAAGTGGTCATATCTGTACATATATTTAAAATATTTTTAATTTTTTTAAATTCCACTATTTATTCATAATTTTAAATTGTGAATGACAGTTTATTATCACAGTCCTTACAGATCAAAGATTCTAATGGAAAAAGAAAAGAAACAAAAGCAAAGAATATCAATAAATATTTTTCTCAGGAGAGGATGAATACTTCAAAAATTGTTAATGAAATAATGTATACTGATAGTGAAATATACAGATTGTATGTATTTCTAAACCATCCATTAGCAGATACTGTGCACTCTTCCTAATAGTGTTTCCTCTTCCTTGTATAAGCAACTCAATCCATCAGGAGGTCCTTTGTGAAATCTTGGCTGAAACTGAATGTAGTGATAAGTGCTTTTGACTTTTATAAATATAGCACTTATTTTACAGATAGATAGATAATCCCCTCCAGGGCTGTTTTTTATGCATTTTGTAGGATCATGGGTATTAGGTAAATAAAAGAGTATATGGACTTGTTTTGCCTTTTTTTTTTCCCCCCCCCCAACATTTTCAGTTAATTTCCTGAAGTTTATCCTCATAAGCTTTTAATTAATTGCATGCCGTGCTTCTTTCTCTTTCTTATCACTATGGTAATTTCTCATGGAATAATGTGACATTTCCATAGATGCTGAATTTAAATAATGTACTAAAGTATTTTGTGAGCTATTTAGTTTCCTCTAGCTTGCTGGCAGTGTTTCACTCTCCATATTGCTGACTTTTAGAATACTGCCTGAATCAAATGGTATTCAAAGAACAACATTAAGTTGTCAAATGACAGTATATGAAGTTGGAAAGTAGCAGCAATGTGTTTATGCAAGGGTTAGACTTGATCTGCATAGAATGACAAATTTGAAGCTCAGCTAATACTGATGTGTGCATCTGATGTGAGAAGCGTGTCCACTCTTTCAAACATGTATGTCGTTTTTACTGCTCAGAGTACTCCAAATTAATCCCTACAGCGCAGTAGAAGTGTTACCATCCTGGCCAAAAATCCAAATATGGTAAAATTTCTTGTGCTTCCTGTCCTCTTACTCCTTAAGAAATAAGGAAAAAAAATAGTTTTTTAAAAAAATAAAATTAATGGTAAGGTCAAAGAAAGCAAGCATCTCCACCATCAGTGAGATAGACACATGTGGAGTGTAGTTAAATCACAAGCTATTTTCCACAACAATTCTCTTTGCCTTCTTATGACCCTTCAGAAGAGATGTTTGTTCTGACAGAAGGAGACAAGCTTGGATTTCTGTATATTTTGAATTATTCTATTTTTGCAGACATTCAGTATTTGTCAGCACCTTTCATTCCCTGTGTTCTAAAAGCTAGGCCTGACTTCTACAAAGATATAATTTGGATTGATATTTAGCTCCAGTGAGAACTGCAGACCAGTGCTTCTGATAAAAAGGCCTTCAGTGACTGACTTTAGGGATTCGGCAACAGATGGACACATTTGACAAGGTGAGGCCAATGGATGACTTTGTTTTTCTGTTTTTCTAGTTTGTTCTCTTTCATACTGGTGTGACAATTTGCCTAGAGAATCTTGCTGTCTACCAGGAGCTTATATCCACATTATCTGAAAGGCCATCAGCCTAGTGAGTCCTGCAGATTATCATCTGCTCCTATTTTTCCATGTAGGTTGTAATTATACTGTGACAAGACAATGATCTGTCCCTTGAAACACTGCTAAAAGAATCAAGGGCACAGATGGTGTTCTCTTCTATTTTCATAGTCAGAGGAATGAGTTTGGGAAGTCAGAGATGAATCAGGCGGAGATGCGTTGATCAGGTGAATGTCTGGCTGTGTGCTAACTCAAAGTTTTGGCATCTGTATTCATGGATCTACCCTTGCAAAGCCAGGTTTTCTGGGAGCTGATGGAATTCACTTTATGAACGGGAGCAGATCTTCACCAACAAGCTGGCCAGACCTGGAAGAGATTAAACTCTCATGAGAGAGTGGTGCAGCAGTGTGCATGGCAGTCTGCATAGGCAGGGTGAGCAGGAATCCTGCTTCAGGTCTGCTGGAAGCAGCATTCCATTGCAGCAGCAAGCTTACATATTTGGAACCAGGGGAAGTGTCCTTCACTTCTATCACTGTGGTGCAGGACACTCCTCTGATGGCTAAGAACAGTGGCCCTACAGGGAAATCCCATGGGCTTCTAATGCATCCACCCAGATTGAACTGGAAAGAAAGGAGACTTTCGTTCAGGTGATTGATTGCACTGTGTGCCTTGAACATTCTAGTGACAAAGTAAGTACCTGCAACAGATGTCTGGATGTAGATGATCTTTTAAGATGTGTTGCTGAGTTACAATAAGCAGTTAAAAGACTGCATAATATTAAAGGTGGTGAGAGAGAGATTAGTAGGCAGTAGAGTGGAATATTGAGAAGGAGCCACACTGGTCCCTGCTATTGCACAAAAGCAGGGCTCCACTTCGGTCCCCAACCTTCAGCTTCACTACCAAAAACAGATACAAAACTCTTGCAGCTATTTCAGTTTCACTGAAATATGCTGAGAGAGCCGGCAGAAGTGATTGCCAAACTACTCTTTTCCATCTTTGAAAGGTCTTGGGGAACGGGAAAGGTGTCTGAAGACTGGAGGATAGCCAGTGTCACTGCAGTCTTCACTGGGCCCAGAGAGTGCTGATGTACAGAACTAAATCCAGGTAGTGACTGGTTACCAGTGATGTTACTCAGGAAACAGTATTTACCAAGGGGTTATAAGTTAGGGGAAGACTTTTCACCTGTCAGCATTGACAAAACAAAAGGAAATGAATTTAAATTAAAAGAGGTTTATACTGGATGTAAGGAAGGATTCTTTCGTGATGATGGTGGTGAGACAGTGGAACAAGTTGTACAGAGAAATTGTGAGAAGGGTTCAAGATTAGGCTAGATGTGTCTTTGAGCAACCTGATCTAGTGAGAGATGTTCCTGCCCATGGCAGGACAATATCAAACCACTCTATATTTCCACGATTGTATAATAAGTGGCTGAGAATCAAATGACTTTTTTTTGTTGTTGTTCTGTTAAGCCATGCTCATTAAACTCGTTTTTGCTTCAGAGGTCATGTTGCTCAGAAATTATTTCCTAATGGGCCCTTGGAGTTAATGTGTTGAAGCAGATTTAAGTTTGGCTTGAAATTGTTTATTTATCCTGCATAATCCTGCATTAAGGCTTTGTAATCCATAAAAACTGGCATTGCTTAGTGCTGTCTGGATTCCCAGGTTATCTCTGTAAGACATGTTTATTCGTGGATTACAACGACTAAGGTGGCCTGTTTGGGGTTGCTGATGGCACACTGTTTCTCTGAGAGCTGTGTGCTCCCAATTTCCAAGAAGTAAGTTCATAATCAGATACATTCACAGCAGTAGAGAACGCGTGCTGCATGTAATGACAATGATGGTGGCTGCAGCAAGATACACTGCTGAGAAAGAAAGGTATTATTCAAAGAACCTTACACACCCAGTTGTTGCCCTATCTCCTCCAACACTGTATGCTTCTGCAGGCACTGGGTTAGCAGGAGTCCTCAACAGCCTCTTTCCACATTGCCTCTCACCACAGCTTACAGAATCTGTAGCCTGCCAGTGCCATCTCTTCTACCTACTCCTGTATTTTTAGTAGGTTTACATGTTTATGCATGAGACCTAAATAGATGAAGATGAGGTCAGTGTCTGAGTAGAAGTACTCTAAAATACAGATTTATGCTCTGCCAGTAGATGTATAAATACAACATAGCATACAGCTGCACTCATTGCCAATATGCAAGTTGTAGTTCATACTGCAGACTTTTACAGTTGAAAATAATGTTTCTCGAAGTTGGAATTTTCTGTTTTCTTATGAAGAAGATGTTGAGAGCACTTATAGCAATGAACAATGAGAGTAAAATCCATTTATTTTCTCACTACCCACAAGTATCTTATTTTTGTTCTTCTGAAAAACAAAGAGGTCAATTATTTCTGGAGAGCAGCTACAGACTGAACACATCCATTCTACCCATAGTACAGTACTTTGTAAGTGAAAAAAAACTTTACTGTGGCCATATTGATTTAGTTTCCAGGGTCCAGTGAAAAGTCTGTAAAACACCCTACTGGATCATTAAGTCAAATAATTAAAATGTATGTGTATCTTCATATCAGTAAAAAACATTATCATGTTGAACAGTGCACCAATCTTTTGTAATTTTTGAGTTATATCAAGAGATATCTGTGTTAGCAAGTGCTCTTACTAATTTGATTCCCTCTGAAGTTTTATCTTCTGTCTTGCATTTGTGTGGAAAAAATCGGCATACCTGACATAGCAGCTGCAATGATAGAAATAAAACAGTTGAAAGTAGTATGAATTGTTCATCAGACTTGTCAACATGATAGCAGTACAGCTGCATCATCACTGGTGTGCCACATATGCCATGGTTGGAATGTGGTTTTATGTACCATATAAGAAACAAGAGATCAGAATCTGTTCATTTTCCAAGGACAATTCAGTATGGCTAGGAAAAACATTCAGCTTGGAATGCTAGATTAAGGAGTTGAAACACTTGCCTTTCTCAAGATGCAGGATAAACTTAAGCATGCGATAAGAAAGGAAAAAAAACGGAAAAAAAAAAAAAAAAGAGAGAGAGAGAAAGAGAGAGAGAGAGAGAGGAAGGAAGAAGGAAAAAGCAAGTGGACTAAACCCTGGGGAAAATAATATCATTTTGTATACATGTGTGAAGTGTTTGTGCCAATAAAGTAAGATTCTTAGGCAGAGGAATTAAGCGTAACCTGAGGTTTTGAACCTGTATCAGCTCAATTTTGCCTCTAATTTGAGAAGAAATAATTCACAGAAGAATGTCCTGATGTATTAATTACATCAAGTGCTAGGTAAGATAATAATAAAATCTCAAACCACCACCCTGAATAAAAGGTAAAACCATTTGAAGTGATATCTTCTATAGCAGAATTTGTTCTGTGTAGGTAGGCTTCTCATAGTGTACCTCAGCTTGTGAATTGCAATAGAAGACTCTACTTACTACTACTGCCTGGGTGTCTGTTACATGTGCTTAATATATCAATTGCCACTGAGATGAATATCTTAACACTCAAGTTTAAATTCAGCTCTTTACTTCTTGTGATTCTTGTATTTATTTTGGATTTCTACTTCTAGTTTATGCTTTTGTTTTAGGTTTCTGTCAAGAGTTCGCAGGAATAACCTTGTGGGCAAATATTTTTAAATCTTTAAAGTAAGTATGATGTTGTATGCATCTCTGTTTCTGGTCATCTCATTTGAGATTCCCCAAGTGTGCAATCATTGCTTCTCTTGCTTGCTCCCAAAAGTTTTGTGCCATGTAAGCCAATGAGCCTCAGCTACATCACTCATCCTGACAAGTAGCTGGATTTCTAGCAGTCATACAGATGGTCCTTCCTTCTTGGAAACTTGGAAGTGGTTCATACCACTGATACCAGGATTGCTAACGTGTAGTAAAAGGAAAAAAAGTTCTATATTGATGTAAGATCTGGATGCAAACTATTGCTGAGTCTTAGTCTTTTTGCTACCTTGTACTTGGATGTGTGATTCATTTGAGTGACTTTTTTTTTTTTTAATTTTAAAATACAGGTATGATTTTTTGTCACCCAGGCCTACGTGATGAATCTGGTGTCTCAGCAGGCCTAGACAGCAATATAAAATAATGAGAGGCAAAATCCAGATCATTCTTTCCTAAACGCAATTCTCAAATTTCCCTTGACTGAATTAATAAAGTATACATGTTTGGTGAATCATATAGATGCTTTAAATTAAGTTTCATTATTTTCTAGTCCACAATAATGAAATAGGAGAGAAATTTCCAACTACAGTTCTGCAATCTATAACAGAACAGCTGGAGACAGTTAGTCTCAAGTATAGAAGGAGATAACATTCAATAGCTTGATAAATGTTTCCAGTATGCTGAGTGCAATAAATTCAATAGCTGAATCCCTCTGCACAGGTAAACAAATGACTCTAAACTGAACTTCTATTCAAAATATTGCTTCACAAAGTGAAGCAGCTCAGCATTTTTTCAGTGCACAGTAGATTAATTATATTAAATAAATGAATAGAAAATGCTTCAGAAACCAAGATAATCAATGTGTGAAGCCTTCTGTTCAGTGTAATTCGGTAGATGTAGACTTTGCTATAGAATTCGCCCTCATAAAATTTGATGTATGTTTTAATTTTATTCTTTTGTTCTCTCTCTGTGTAATATAATCATATTTAGAAAAGCCTGTAGCATGCACTGCTGAGATATTATCCAGCCTTTTTCCATAGAATATTATTAGATGTGTGACCAAAATTGACTGACAATTACAGCTGAACACATAAAAAAAGCCTTATGTATAGAAACAATATAGTCCATCTACTGTCATGCGTAATACCTTCAGAAAGTGAATGGCATCGTATTAATTCAGAAACGGGGAGGTTCTGAGATGAACTCCTCTGCTTTGTTCATTAGAATGGAAGGTGATGCAATTATTCTTAGAGAAAACTTCTATGTCCTGCAAGCAGCATATTAATGAAATGTGATTTTACAAATGTCAGATTTATAGAAGTTTTAGCATGTCAAAACAAAGAAAGGGAAGAAAAAATCAATGTTTAGCTAAATGTTAAGTTAATAAAGCAGTTTTATAAGATTAAAAAAAAGCCCAGTAATAGATTAGTACGCATCACTGGCATATGGCTTCTAAAAAATATCTTTTTTCCCTTGAACTCTAATTCAACTTTGCTGCTATTTCAGTGATCTGGGTCAATGCCTATTAGGGAATCCATTTATAGTGCTTAGAATAATAAGAATAACAAACTGTATTCTAGAATAGTCCCCTTATAACAAATTTTTCAGTTCATTCTATAATTTCTAGATAATATTCTAAATTTTCAGGTCTTGAGAACTGCACACATATTGTGAAGTTTTTACAACAAAGAATAAAATGGAAGCCTGTGATAGAAATGAATGAAGAAATAAAGTATCCGATGATGTGCTCCATTTTGTTGTGTTAAACTCAGCAAAAGTGTTAAATCTACTCATATTCTACTTGTACGTATCAAGGACAAAATATTCAGTGTGCCACACTTTATAAAGCACTGAACATATTACAACTTTACAGAAGATACAACCCACCCTATCAGTCATCTGTTTATCTTTAAGAATTTCCTTTTAAGTGCACGGCTTCAGTTACAACAAAGCATATGAGTAGGTGGATGGACGGTTTGAAGTCAGTGTGACTATTCACGCTCATCCTTTTTACTAGATTAGAATTTAAAACAATACAGTCCAGAAAAAGAGCTTTTCCAGGTGCTTGCCTCTCAGGATCAGGATTGCCACTGTGAATTGGATTGCATGCATCGGGATTTAATATGATGTTTGTTTTTTCTTTTTTCCATTTAATAATGAATGCATCTGTAGAACTGCTGAAAAGATCCAGTAACTCAGCTCCATACAATTATTCCTTCCTCTGCCTTTCTTGAAAATTTCAGATCTTGGGATGTTTTGATAGCAGTACTACAACTTACAGGACTCTATCATTCAAGTGAATATTACCAGTGTCAAGAGGAGACAGTTGTGACAGCTGCTAGCAGACAATTTCTCTTTGAAAAGATAGCAAGTGACTAGGCACCCTGGTTGGACTTACTGAGTGTCCAGTCATCTCCATTTCACATAAGATGCTCTCTTCTTTTGCTGGGGTATTTTTAGAAGAAAACAAAGCAAACCATTATAAAAGAAAACACACAAATTTAATTCCAATAATATTTTATGGATTTCATGATGGACTTATGAAATCAACAGGTATTTCTGGAATGTCTTGTCTACTACTAGATGTATTTTAGCATAATAGCAATTCTATTTCTGATTCTTCTTAATTTTCACCCCTTGTTGACACTCTGAGTTGTCATTTTCTTTCCTAATACTTCAAGTTCGATATGAATCTTCTGGGCACTTTTCCTTTGTGTTTACCTCAGCAAAACCTATCTGACTCTCTAGCTCTAGCTGAATACTTTTAAAAGGTTTATTGTTCAAAACTGTAGAACACCTTATGCTTTATACTTCCATTTATGTTTTTCAAAAGCTAGAGATTTACTATCTTTTTCTAATGTTAATATAAGGTGGCATAGTATATTTTCTGTCTGACAGATCTTTCCCAGATCTGTTCTTTAGGCTTAAAACAGGATGGTGAAGGCTAAATGACCCTTGAGAGAATTGTTTGACAATAAATGCTAGTCAACATTTTCACCTATGTTTATTATACAGCCTGCTTCGTTGCCCCAGTATAGAATCATAGAGCTGCAGAATGGCTTAGGTTGGAAATGACCTTAAAGTGCAAGTGAACTATGTTGGTTTAAAGCAATTCCCACTTCTCTTATCACCTTCAGAGTGCATAAAGAGTTGGCCTCCCCCCCGCCTCCCCCATTTACTTGAAGGCTGCAATGAGATCTCTCCTGGACCTAATCCAGGATGAAGCCCAGCTCCCACAGCCTTTCTTCATAGCAGAGGTGCTCAGCCCTCTGATCTTCTTTGTGGTCTACCTCTAGGCCTGCTCCAACACATCCTTGTTGTGCTAGGGGCCACAGTCCTGGACACAGTGTTCCAGATGGGGCCTTAGGAGGGCAGAGCAGAGGGGGACAATCAGTTTGCCCTGGTGGCTTCTCCTTTGAGGCTGCAAGCACACACCGCTGGCTCATGTTCTCTTCTCAATCTCCAGAATCCCCAGGTCCTCCTCGGAAGGGCTGAGATCAAAGAATTTTTCTCCCAGTCTGTAATCATATCAGGGATTGTCTCAGCTCAAGCACACAAGCTTGAGACCTCATCAAAAGCCTTGCACAAGTCCAGGCAGATGACATCAGTTGCCCTTCCTTTGCCCACTGGTGCTGCCCATCAGATTGGTCAGAATGATCTGCCCTTTGTGAAACAGTACATTGCCTAAGATTCAGGCTTCTTAGTGTTTTGAACTGTTGGTGTTCTGATAGGCTGCAGTATTTTAGGACACAAAGAATGTGTATTTTCTTTTGTTATAGTTTATTGCTATATGAAGGTATCACTTTATGCCATACAACTACAGCTGTATTTCTCACAGAGAATAGCAGATATTTACTACTATAAGTGATAACCTTGTGTAAGATCGTGACCTACTGCCATAAGTATACGGTTGTATCCCAAAGGAATTTTGGGATAAGGTCTAAATACCTGATGGCTCATTGTCTCCTGGTCACACCAGGAGAAGATCTCAGGAATATATTTCTGATTATTAGGTTTTTCCCACTCTGAGCTTTTAGCTCTTCTTCCTTCACACTGATCAGATAACCTAGCCAGGCCACAGAAAAATCTGAAACAAAGATCGTGTTATTCTTGTTTTCCCACACCCAGGCCTCAAAGGTAAATGGATGTTTAAAGCTTCAACCTGAAATGAATCCTCCTTTGCAATCAGTGTTGCTGATTTAGCTGCTGAAGGATTTACCTCAGTGAGGGTAGAATTAAGGGACTTGCATCTACTTGCTACCTGTTCTTCAGTTGTTTCTTTGTTCTCCCATTGTTTCTGGAATTATATTGCAAACCAGTTGTAAGGATCTGGATTTAAAATGATCTTGCGATGAGAAACTTTTACTTCTGCAATTTTGGAATCACTTGAAAATATTTTCTCACCGTGACATAATTTGGTAATATCAAACCAAGGCACTGGGATGTATGGAGTCTAGGCAGACTAGCAATGTTTCCTATCCAAAACAAGCACTCAAAGCACTTTTCTTCTAATTTGTTAGAAAGTTTACACTCATATTGATATCAAGTGCCTCCTGTCACTGAATTTTCTGACAGAATTCTGACTGCTAAACCTGTTAATATTTTCAGAACAAGGTTGCCTCTGTCTAGTTTAATTTCAAGCCACTTTAAATATTTTTCTCTCCATGTCAACATTGCCTGGGAGGAGGTGGGAGGAAGGATTATTTAATTTTTCCAGAAAAATAGGAAAAAAAAAAAAAAAGAAAAGGCAGACATAATGTTGTGCTTGTGGTCTGGTACACTGAAGTGGCAGCAAATATTTTGGAGATGTAGTAATAAGAACGTTATTTAGGATACAACTGATACTGCTCAGAAACTTGCTATATAAACACTGTTTCAGAATGCATCAAACGACCCTGAGAGAGTCCAGCTGAGCATAACAAGAAGACATATTTTCATTCTTCTTGGTGCAGAAATAAACTGTTCTTTATCTCTGCACAGCTTTTGTACTCATGTGACTGATGAATAGTAATACTAATCAGATCTGTGGCTTTCCCCTGTCATATAAAGTTTTCATAACTGGAGGGAATTCCTGAGTTTTAATGTACTACAAACATCACTACCTCTGCTAAAAAATGGAAATTTCTAAATAAATATTTACATTTGAAAAAGACAAAATTCTCTCACTTCCCTAAAGCAGGGTGCAACCTCTACCATAAATACCATATGTAAAAGTCACATTATACAATAGTTCGTGTTATTCTAGGAAAGTAGTTACAGAATACTTCTTTTCTGTGGCTTATTATGGTTTACGCTATTCCTGTTTTCATGTTAGGCTGCTTAATTCAGACTAACCATTACACTGTGCTGCCCTTTTTCATGGGATTGCACATTTTGCTTGGTATTACTCCAGATACTTAGAAGAAAAATGCACTAATATTAATTTTATTGTAAGCTATTTTTGATTAATATTTTCTCCATTGTCTCTTCCTTTACCCTTAGCCTCTCTTTCATTTTAATATTCCATTCCAACCCTCATTTTACCTGCATGTTCAGTTTAACTGTTGACCACTGTATCCTTGTTCCAGTCACATAACTGAGATCTGGAAATCATTCTGGATAAATAAATTTACGCAATAAAATCTTTGCTAAGCGTTTTCAAAATTGTAGCAAACAGATAACAAAGACAGGGATCCATATCAATTATTAATGTTTCAGCTTGTAAGTGAACTGGTTTGGTATGAAACTGTATCCACAAGAAACCAGGAGACAGTGTTAAACAATATTTTTGCACATATTCTTGTCTCACTGGTGTTTTTCAGGTATTCACGTTTCTCTGCTTTGCACATCTGAAAGGTTTGTTTTCTGTCACTTTAATCACGTGTTGTTTGACCACCCATTGCATAGATTTAGCTTTATGTTGCATACTTCCTGCTCACCGAGCCGTGAGCAAACCTATTTGGATCTGCTGCAGAAGAAAATAAACAAATAAGTAAAAAATCAATGGAAACAAGACTTCTAAT
Source organism: Perdix hodgsoniae (assembly GCA_035772895.1). NCBI lineage: Eukaryota > Metazoa > Chordata > Aves > Galliformes > Phasianidae > Perdix > Perdix hodgsoniae. Next base: position 1,365,815 of record JAPSGF010000081.1, on the reverse strand, counting down.
CAAATATACTTGTGGTTGTAATGTTGGGATGCCTATTTTATGATGAAATCCTGGACTGTCTTATGATGAAGTACTGAACTCTACTAGACTTCATCTTGATAACAACAATGTGACCTCGTTGTTGAATGCCATTTCTTTACCTCTGGATTCTTCGTGCTTCATTTGCACTACAGTTTATAAAACGAACATGCAACATTGTTAGCATTCTAGACAGCAACATTTAAACTTTCCTTTTTTATTACTTGCTTTTTGTAGGTAACTTCCTGTGCTGCAAAAAGTAATAATCTGTTCTTTTGCACTTTTAATATCTGTTACGTAAACCAATGGAAAAAAAAAATTGCTTCCTGTTACCGTGCAAGGAATGTGATTGACAGATAGATGATGAAATAGTTAAAAGGAAATTAAATGATAAAAGTGTTAAGGTTTTATCTGTTTTATAGCCAGATACCATCATCTTTCAAGGTCCACTTTTTTAGGCTTACATTAAATTTTAAATCAAAATGCTAGTCTGAGTTATGTTTTAGCTGTTGGAAAGAGTAATACAAAAAGACATTTGGAGGCCCATGAGCGTATCCCCAGACCATACAGAATAACTTATTGCACCAGTTAAGTAAGAGTCACTTAAGATGCTTTTCTCCTCTGTGTAATTTTCATATGTATACTTTACTGTGGTAAGTTTGTATTAATAGGATGACACCACTCCTTTGTTGTAAGCAATTTTCCATGTAATCATCTTTACTCAGACAGACTGCATTTGCAGTCCTTGGAAATATTCATAGGCTGGAAGATAAAAAAAGACAAAGAATAGCAACAAAAAATTTATTTGAAATGGATAACTGGCATGGGTTTTTTGAGCAGGCATTTTCATCAGATAGCACTTATGAGAACACTAACAGCCTCACTATCTTTGTCTGCATCAAAAATGTATATTCTATATTCACTTTCTGTAGGTTGGAGATGTGCACATTTTATGTCCACTAGCAAGTCCTGAAGCATAGTTAGGTACTTGAAATGTGGACTTATAGCTGGCAATACATTCTGTGTGACAGAAACTCTTCAGTTTTATTATTTCGAATACGAAGGCTGCTCTGAAAGTAATGCTTTCTATTTCATTATGTTGACTCATGGTGTCAGAGGTGAATGTTGGTGGTACAGGAGTAGAGATGGAACTTCCTGACAGTACTCCATTACATTTTGTTGCTGTGCGACAGGTGGAAGCAGAGGGGCAGTCTGACTGAATGGTGTCTGGCATGAGAATGTGTGTGGGGAAAACAATGCTTCTTTTGCATAACAATGGGATGTCATGACTTTAAAGAGATCCAAGGAGGTGCCACTAAATTCTGATACAAGATTTGTTTCTGCTTGCTGAAAAGATCCGCATTTTTTATGTTACATCAGGAGATGCACTGGTACAAACCTGTTCTGTGGTTTGAATTCTAGTCAGAGGGGAATGTTAACTATGAGAAGTTATCCCAGCCTACCGTACTAGGTAAAAACTACACAAGAATGGAATGAGAATGGGGGAGGGTTAATCAAGCAGCAAACAGGGGAATCTGCTGAAGGAACTGGAAGCATCATATAGGCTGTGAACTCTGGAGTACTGAACCAAGAAGGATACGGGAGGGAATTCACTCCAGGAAGTAGGAAATATAAACTGATGTGTCTCTCTGCTCCAAGCGCCTGTTCCCAAGGTTGCCTGCTACAGCAAAAGTTTGAAATAAATTGTGATTCACTGAGAATTCAGTCTGAGCCTGGACTATTGAACATTTCGTCACTGGCAAAAATACACAGCCAATGTTGGTGACTATATTGAATAAGTTTTTAGTAGTGGAGAATTTTCTCTATCTAACAGTGTTATTGTGCTCTTTATATCTGTTGAAGTTTCTACTGAAATAAATTGGAGGCATTACATTCAGAGCGACCTACATACTACTTGCTGTAATCATCTGCTAGTCTCACTTGCAGAAAAACTAAGCATTTCTTCTTAACTATAAATTGCTCTGAAATAGAGAGCTGACAAATATCTATATTTTTGAAAGCCATCTTGTAGTTGGGCAAGGAGAAAAAATATTTGTAATCCGCAGAGTGTGTGATAAAAAAAGAAGAACCCTGGTGCAATAGTGAATATTTCTACTGAAGTACTTTGCCTTTTAACTAAAAATCTACTATTTTTGTAAAGCTGGTAGTTATGACACAAATACCAAGAAATATCAGTAAACCATTGATATTAACAATGTGATTTTTACTGTGGTCAAGCTTTCAAAGAAACAGAGTATTTTTCATATTAAAATTGATGAATAAACGAGATAATTTTAAGAGGAAAAACTTATACTTGCACATTAATGTTAAGTCATCATGGTGTTACAGGCAGATTAGTAATTGTCACAGCTTTACTCATGTTTCCATGTATTTGTATGGTGATGAAAGTTTTCCAAGTGTTTGAAATACAGATGATGTGCTGATTCGGAAAGAAAAATTCTTATTTTTTAGCAACTGAACATGTCAAGATGGTAGCAATATGACCAAGTTAAAACAAAAATACACATGAAAAATAGCAGCAGCTTTGCTTCATTTTTTAAACAGTTTTAACTGGGTGCAAATTTTTCCGAGCATAGGAATTCACTGAGACACCTCTGCTTCATCCACACTTCCATGCCAGACACTATTCTGTCAGACTGACGCTCTGCTGCTGTCTGTCCCATGGCAACAACATGGAACAGAATGCTGGTGGGAATGTTCAGCCTCTACTGCTATGCCACTGACACCCCCCTCTGACATCAGGAGTGAACATACAAAACAGGAGGCATTATTTTCACAGCAGTTCTTTTTAATTTTGAATATGACTGGGTTGAGATAAAAAAAAACCCAACATTTAAAAGTTGAAGGAATGATGCCACTGTGACATCCCACTTTGACTGAATTGTAATAACTTCTAAGTAAAGGATCCACTCCTCTGAGCAGCAAACTGAAAACCAGAGGGAGAACATTCCTCTTTAGTTTAACCCACTGAAATAGTCAACAAACCAATATGATACCTCAAAAACAGCAGTGTGAATGTTTTTGATAAACATTGATAGATAACAGCGTGATATATTTTCTTCAGTATTTAATCTGTGTTCTTGAGAAAGGAGTGTAACTGGGGAAACGCTGCTAGAGCCTCAGTATGTTGACAGTGAAAACATGAAGTGGAAAAAAATCTCCTTGTGACAAGAAATATAAATGGAAACCTTAGTTTTGAATAAAAACAAAAATGTAGAAAATACTCTCATGTTTCCTCCCTCCTTTCCTTTTTATTGGTGAGTCTGTAGCACATTGCAGTTTGCTGTAAACAGCTCCAGTTTCATCAGTGTTGGGGATTTTTTTCCTTTTTGACAAATGCTGTTTTATCCTTGTTGATCATCTTTATTAAAAACCCAGCATGTGGGATCAGGATAGCATTAAATGTGGGGGATCTGAAGCCACACCAAAAGCATCATGGAAATAAAACTGTCTTGTTCTGTTCCTGATTATTATGGAGGCAGACAGCACTGGGGAGGAGTTGGAGCTAGAGTTAGAGGTTGGAAAAATCATTTCATTTATTAAAGCCAGCAAAATAAAACCAATGAGCATGGAAGTTTTAGCCTCAGATAATAAAATCTTGAAAAATTCTAAACAGTTACATCGTTTAAAAGAAAATAACCATTAATAAAAACAAGAATAAAAGTCATCGCGGTGAAAAAGCAATGTTTTAATTTCAGCCCTAAGTCATCAAACTGTTCACAGTGCATGAGAATAAATGGAAATGACTCTAACATCTAAGTCAGGCTGTAATAGATGTGAATGTATTATCCTGGGGGTTTTATAGGATTTGCTGAATTTCAAATACCACACTTAAGATCCTGGGGGAAAGGGTGGTACCTTTAAGTCTTTACACTATTTGTACTAGAGATTAAATTAATTTAAAAGGAAATTAAATAAATATTAACCCTTGAGCATTTTCAAATTTTGGATGACTGCTTTTTTGATTGCATTAAAACTATGGCTTCACATACATCACTCATATTTATGAACAGTGTTAGATGGGGCTTTTTTTCAATTACTGGTAGATGTCTGAACACAGCAGGGCACCCTCCTTCCCTGACACTTTGTTCTAGCAAGAGAGGTCTGTAGAACAAGGAAAAAAGGGTTTGGTTTTCTTTCTAAATGTTACCCAGGTCCCTGCTCTTACTGAGCAGACTCAGAACTTCCTTAATTGCTTTAGGTAATGTCTGTAAACTGTTAAGAAAACGCGTTAAGCATTCTGAAGTATTAGAAAAGTTCTTATAAAGTTGTTTGTTTGTTTTTTTTTTACTTTTCCGTGTACAATAAATGCTTGTGTTCAAAGAGCACATATATCCTAGAGTAAACATTAATATTTTCTTAATTCAAAATGTTCTCAATTATTATATTATTTTAAAACATCATCCCTATAAGTATCTATAAGCTCAGTGAAACTAGGAAATTATTTTTTTCTTTTGCATCTGCAAGTGTGAAATTTCCCTTTTTATTATTTTTCACAATAATAAAAGGGAGGCACTGAGCTTAGACTAAGCCCACACAGCTGTGCTATTCGCTTACCTATTTTCAAGAGATATTGTGGAAAAAAATGAACATACTTATAGAAGGGCCTTTGTTTTGGGAATCTTGCAAATCAGAGAGATAACATTCCTAATCAGAAAGATTCATGATTTTACTGTGTGTTTCATAGAGTTAGCACATGACAACACTGTGCTTTTACCTGGCAGGCAGCTCACACCTCATAACCATATTGCCCACTGCACCTGAGTGGAATGGGGGAGGGAACTAAAATGAGATAATACTCATTATATGAGATACTGAGAGTTTAATAAGACAAAATAGAAATGGAAAATAATAAGAATGATAAAATAATACACAAACCAAGTGACGCAGAATGCATTTGCTCACAACCCTCTGACTGATGTCCAGCCACTCCTAAGCTAGTGGATGCCCTCGGTGTCAATTCCATGCTGTTAATTACTCAGCATGATGCTGAAAGGGATAGGATATCCTTTTGGTTGTCTCAGGTCAGCTGTCCTGATTGTGTTCACTCCCTGCTTTTTGTGCACCCCAAATCCATCACTGGGAAGACAGCACAAGATGAAAAATTCTTGGATCTGTGTAAGCACTGATCAGCAACAATTAAAACACTGGAGTGTTATCAACATTATTCTTTTCCTAAATCCAAAACACAGCACCAAACAGCTACTAGGAAGAAAATCAGATCTATTCCTGTTCAAGTCAGGGCACAACCCAACTGAAAGAAATTAAAAATTATATATAACATTCAAATAATATAATTATTTTATTATTTTTGTTTGTCTCTTATCACTGGCTGTTTCAGGCCTTTTTCTCTCACTCTGGATTCAAAGGTTCAAGCAGAATCAAAGCAACTAGGGCAAGAGCTCTGGCTTAAGGATTACTATTTCTCACTTGTGACCTGCAATGCAGCTGCTCTGTCCCTCCCTCAGACTCCCTCATACTGCTGTCTATAGGACCTTTCAGGGATGTATGTAAGGGTCCAGAAGGAACATGAGCATTTTTTTCCTTTCTTTCCCTCTTTTCTGTTTCAGCTGCATTAGTGCTAAAGCTGAATGACCAAAGGAGTCCATCAAAGAATTGTATTAAAGACAATGAGTGGAAAATGCAAGCACTGTCTAAACTACTACTACCAAACATTGACTGTTATCCTGAGACTCAGGAAATAGCTGCAATCTATTTCCATGCTTAATGAATCTGTCATACTGACACTTGACTGTCTAGGAATAAATACTGAACTTCCAAGTATTCAGGTGTCCACTAAGGTAAAGTTCTGGTCCTGAAAGAAGTACTGCTTCTCTTTATGGGTGTTAAATATTCATGACTTCAGTCTCAGCTGATGGCAAATGCAGAAAGTCATTGAAGGTTGAAAGCAGATGGTATTGCAAGTTCAATGGCAAAAAGAGAGGCATAGAAGTGAGTCAATAATTTTAAAAAAGAGCAATGACTCAAAATTTGCTATTCTTGTCAGCAATGCATAAAACAGCGACGCAAGATTAAGACTTGCTTTTAAATCCTTTTAGAACGTCAGACTCCTTAGCAGTATATATTTTGCTATTGCGCAGAAGAATGATGTAGTGCTGTAAACATTGAACAGAGCAGAAGTTTTACTGTATTTTGGTTCTATTAAGCAATAAATATATTTTAAGGGAAACAAAAATAAGTTTGGGCCATACTTACATTTGTAATGTAAGTAATCTGAAAATTATACGATACCTTGATCCAAGCTGTCTCAAGTCTGAGAAGATAAATAGATTTTGTAACAGTGCTTGTATCACATCCTATATAAATGAATTTCAGCTGCTTGTGTTCATGATCCCATTGCACTATTAATGCTAAACTAAAAAAAATGTTTGGGGGACTACATAGCATCCACTGCATTTGTGATGTCTTCTGATCATCTAATTCTTGAAAAAGAAAATTAAAGTACTTTTTAATACAATTCTAAAATAAACAAATGCATTCTTTTTCCTGTAAGTGTGACCTCAGAATAATGACTAGCCATACTATCTATGTGTCTGAATTTATCACAGATTAATGTCATGGCTGTGAATAGGTTAGATTTACTCAAAGGAAAGATCTGTTATGTTTTGCTTCCCAGAGCATACATACTGTATCTGCATGGTCAACTAAAACATGACTTTTCTTTCACATTGCTGTCACCAGCTGAAATGCACTTCCCACTGCCTCACTGTGCTCACATCCTCTGTTTGGTTTCCACTGACATTCAGCAAGCATCGGTGAATTTCAGTGGGTGCAAATGTCTCCACACAGAGGAACTCAGTGACACCCCTTTGCTCCATACACACTTCCATGTCAGACACCATTCTGTCCGACAGTCCTTCTGCTGCCATCTGTTGCACAACGGGGTGTTGGTGCTAAGGTTCAATCTCTACTGCTATACCACCAACGTCCACCTCTGATCTCAGGGGCCAACATAATAAAATAGGAGGCATTACTTTCAGAGCAGCTCTTGTATACAACAATTCGAGCTAAATTCAATAAGAGATATGATTCACTTTCTGTTACCACTAAATGTAGATCAACTAATAGTGTACCATTCTCTGTTTGTTCTGAAAATGACATTTTCCATTCCTCAAATTACTTAGTACAATAGATAATTAAAAATTGAAATCCTAAAAGATTAAGTTTCAGACATTTCTAAGGAGAAAATTTCATTGATAACTGATGTCCACAATTCTTGCTTGTCATAATTTTTACATTACTTCTTTTGAGCAGAACATTTTAACTTGTTTTTCATAAGGGATAACTACAATTGAAGCAGTGACCAAAAGATCTTGCAGTATGCAGAAAACCCTGCATACACAGCTGAGCAATGCAGCATTGTTTTATGGAGGGCTTTTGATATTCTTTGTTTGCTTGTTTTCCGCTAAGTAACAGCTATTTGAGGTTAGAGGGCTGATTCAATGTGAATTCAGTGCTTATCTGACATACACCTCATGGGTCCTCAGGTGCATCCTACCGTGGATAATGATTTTAGGCAACATTTATTTGTTTTCAGGAAGTTTCCAGATTACTTCTCAAACTGTTACTCATCTAGCATCATGGTAATTCTGTAAGTACTTCATATAGCAAATAGAATTAGTAGTTGTATCTGGAGCACCTCTCCTACAAAGTCAGGCTGAGAGAGTTGGAGTTGTTTAGCCGAAAGTAACCTTCTAGTACTTAAAGACTCTCTACTGAGACCATAGCGACAGGACAAAAAGTAATGGTGATTAACTAGAAAAGTGTAGTTTTAGATTAGTTACTAGGATGAAATTCTTTGTTGATAAGTATGGTGTGGCAGCATAGCAGACTGCCCAGATAAGCTGTGGATGCTCCGTTCCTGGAAATGTTCAAGGCCAGGTTGGATGGGGCTTTGAGCAACCCAATTTAGTGGAAGGACTGATGGAATTAGACAACTTTTATGGGCCCTTCTATCTTACAGTGTTCTGTGATTCTCTGATAATAAATAGAAATACCCAAGGAAGCTCCATATTTCATGTGGAAAGTCTGTAATTTTAAGGTTAGAAATTATATTCTCTATTTGTAGCTATGCGGGAATTAATGAATTTAAATATTAAATAAGTGTGGCTGAGTGGGACATCGCATTTGCAGAGCAGATGGAGTGCATGTGAAACATCCAGTGACAAGATAGCTTGCTGTTCACTTTGTTAAATACACGTGTCCGTGAGCTTGCATTGATGTGAGTCTAGATGTGATCTGTGCAATCATTTGGTTATAAATACTTCCATAAAAATAATAAATAAAATAAAAAATAAAAATGAAAATAAACCCTGTTCATTGTAAGAAAGTCATATGGGATTATATTATTCTGTTGCTGCTAAGGGGAAAACATAAAAAAGCTCATCTCCTCCCATCTTTGGATTCTTTCAAAGACAACTGCAAAACTGCTAAAAGTGTTTTCTATTGGACATGCTTTTCACTGATATTCTCATTTGCAATTCACATTCCAGCACAAAAGCTCAGAAAAGGGAACAAAAGAGTGAAAATATGACTTGTTTTATAAATTGCTTTTATATAAAAGTGCAATTTCATACCTGACAGTGGCATATTTGAAAAAGTGAGAAGTTGAAAAGAAAAGCGCCTCATTTTCATCTTCATGTAATATGCAAGATGCTCTTCACCGGGTTATTCTCTTCATATCTTCTCAGCTCCAAGGAATGGCCTTTTCTAGTCATGGCTCTTCTTAGATTATTTCAAAGCCTTTTTTTTTTGACACGGAACAACAAATCTATGCTCAGTGGTTTGGTTTATTCTAATTCTGATCCGCGTGTCCGTCTTATTTTATATGGGTGTCTGTCCCAAAGTGTTTCCCAGTTTAATGTTAGACTGCAAAGTAAACCATCACAGAACAATTTGCTGCGTAAGACTTGAGATATTACAAAGGAAATAATCCGATATTTAGGATTTAGTTTACTTATGCAAAAGCTGAAGATGCGGTGTTATGCGTGTGTGTTCATACACACGCTTCTGAAGACTGGAGGGAGATAAAAAATCCCAAACTTTAAAGCTAAGAATGAAGCAATAAAAACCGTCAGACTACATTTAACCAAATGCTGTTTAAGTAACTGTTATTAGCAGCATTTTTTTTTCAAGTTTCAAGCATAACTGTTTAGATTGTTTTGTCAGCTGACATTTATGATATGCACTCTTGTGAATGTCTGTGAAAGAAAGAAGAATGAGCTTCTGTAATTACGCTCAGAACTGGCAGGGCACAGCAAAACAACCATTTTCTTACATAACCCTGTAGGATTATCACATGGACAGACCATTGCATTCACCTGAATCCTAGGTTGTGCCAGGGATTAAAAGGAAATGTGATGTTCTGAAGGTACAAAATGTTTGGTAAACCTGAGTTTAAGCAGTCCTCTTGGTACAGTACAGATAGAATAGCTGGCTTGAATTACTTTGTTTGATAATCAGGAAAGAAAAGCATGGGTTACTCCGTGCCTGGTTGGTGATCACATGATGTTGTCAATATAAAGTTCACATAAAAGATATTGCTAAACTGGAGAATATGTGGTATTCATTTGATATGTTCAAACTATATATTTTGAATCCTTATCTACTGAAGCATACCGCATTCCGGAGATGGGGAAGAAGTACTATTACAAATAAAGCACTGCTTCATAGTAATAAAGAAAGAAAAAGATTTATTATTATTATTTTTTTTAAAGTAGGACACAAATATATACAAAGATTCTGAAGGAGAAGCCTTGAAGAAATTCTGACTGTCTTTGCCCCACGTTATACCTGAAGTTTTCCAGAGATGACAGAAGATAAACAAGACATAAAAGGAAATGATGATGGTCTTCCCATCAGGGGAGGTGTTTTATTTTCCTGCATCTCTTTGTTTTCAAATAAAGTTTTCTTGAAGGAAGACAGGTGCATGAAGCAATCAGCAGCAATGATCATTTTCTCACTGAGTACTCCTTTCTTTTCTGACTAAAGATTTCCAGTCTCATAACTAACTATGTACCAGGTATCTGTGAATATTTGGTGGGTAAATCTTTGGAACATAGATTCTGCCCATTGTTTCTGAGAGGTGTCAGGAAGTATTTGTGATAAATTCAAGAACTGTAAGACTCTGTGGAAGAGGAAGGAAATGATAAAGGACTAACATACTGCAACAGTAAAGAAATATTTGAAAGATAAAAACAGCTTAGCACATGTGTGCATATTGATCAGAAATGTGGCTTCTTCTCATTAGCCTATAGCTGTGAGGCAGGTTAAATGATTCTTAGGCAAGACTACATTCTCTGCACCCTTTAGGAGAAAAGGAAAAGAAAATATTTGTCTTCTTTTCTTACCAGAGACGGAATAGCTGCACAAATAGGTGGCCTTTGAGTACTGGAGTGTGTATCTAGTTAGTGTTATGGATCGGAGAGTCAGGTGATGAACTGTTTTAACCAAAACAGATGTACTTTCAGTGTATTTCTCTACTACTGTAATCTTTGTATAGTTTTAAATAATGTCATTTTTATAAAGATACATTGAAGAAAATGAGGCCAAAGCATTGCTAGATTTGGCTGCTTCCTGGTTTATCTAGCTCTGGTAGCTTCATGCTTCCCTGGAGCAAGAAGCAAGTGATGATTTTCATTTGTCCTATCCTTGAGCTCTGCTCTTCCTAGAAGAGCTTGTGTTTCTCATCAGCACATACTCAAGCCCCTAACAGCTGCAATAACAGGTGATCTGTTGAATAATTGCACTAAGTAATCAGAAAAACTGTAAAACTGAAGACTGAAAGCCTCAGATAACATAGAAATTAAGGATAATCTGTGCTGATTTCCTGAGCCAAGCGCTAGGGCTGACCACCACCACTGTGGGGGTGCATATTGAGCCCAGTGCACAAGATGTGGGTGGGCATGGCCCTTGTCAGCAGGAGTACTGTGACACAGTCATCAGGGCTTGGTGCTGGGGCATATATATTTCTTTTTGGAGCTGGGGGCAGGATGGGGAGGTGTTAGAGTAAAGGGATTTTGTTTGCAAAAATAACTCTTTTGCCAGGGTTATTCTGACATGCTGGGTAACTCTGGAGACATAAAGGAAAAGCTATGACAAAGGATCCTTTAGTTTTATTTGAACAATTTACAATTAAGTAATAGATGGCAGCAGAAGGGCAATTCAACAGAATGGTGCCTAACATGGAACTGCATATGAAGAAAAGATGTGTAATTGAATTCCTCCACACAGAAAAAAATGACATCCATCGGTGTGTCAGTGAAGTGTCAGTGAAGAAACAAGCAATATTTTGGGTGACCATACATAGCTGTCTCACCATGAAATGAAGAGCGTCTCAGTTGGCTCACCCATGCAAAGATTATGACCGGGGAACTGTGGGCAGAACTGAATATTAGCTTCAGTGAGTGGAAATGTTGATAGCAATGTTGGCATACGACAAGGTTTGCATCATGTGGGTCCCACTAATGCTCACATGGGAACGGAAACAACATCGTACACAAGTTCGTCAGGACCTATTGAACCGATATGAGGCTGAAAGTGACAGTTTCCTGGATTACATGATTGCTGGTGATGAGACACAGTGTCACTGCAGTGAATTGGAATCAAAACAGTAGCCAATGGAGTGCCCACTTATGAAATCCCCATTGAAGAAAAAGTTCAAGATGCAGCAGGGGGTAAAGTGGTTTTCACTGACTTTTGAGAAAAGAAAGGGATGATCCCCTTCCTTGTCCCCTGGAATCAAGACAAATCAACAATTCAGACCACTGCATCATGATGCTGAGTAAAACTTTAAGACAGGTCAGAGAAGAATTCAACCTTATGCAACCTGATAACGTCAGGCTCAAGGTCAGTTTGAAGCCTGTGGAACCAATCTTGCCTGGAATGCTCTACCACAACCATCACAGAGTCTGGATTTGGTGCCTTCTGACTCCCATCTGTTTGGGCTGTGAAAGACAAATTGCATGAGCAACATTTTCCTAGGAATTGTACCATCACAACAGCTGTGAAACATTGGGTCACCTCAGCTGGTGCATATTTTAATGAGGGCAGCATGTAGGCTCTTGATTATCACTGGCAAAAAATGCACAGTTAATGGTGGTGACCATTAGTCTTAGCTAGTCTTTTGTAGCTCAGAATTTGCTCTAACAGTATTATTGTGTTCTTTGTATCTGTTGTAGTTTTCATGGAAATAAATAGGAGGCATTACTTTCAGGATGATCTACATGCAACTCTCAGTTAGAATTTCTGCTTCCCCCAGTTTACTTAAATTTGTGGTCACTTCAGAAACATTATTTTATACACTTAGTAGATCTTACTACTGGTAATTGTTTCTCATTTTTTCATCTTAATTTCTTTTTGTTCAGATTTATCCTCTGACTCATAGCTACACACTTGTAGCTGACTAAAAGTCCTTTATCCATGAGTCTCTCTCTTCAATTACTTAACAACAATTCTGACTTAAGATATGCTTTGTTATTTTAATTCTCCTCATACGTATTTCTGTCCTTTGTTTTTGTCTCCCTGTTTTAGTGACTTTCCTCAGAACGGAAAGAACAAGAATTCAAACCTATCTTTCTGAGATACTGATGGGAAAGCTCATGTAGCTCTACTTCTTCAGCTACTTCAAAATACAAGTGGATTAATAAAATATGACCAAAGCTATGTTTGTGAAAATTATATACTATATAAGACATAGAAAATTAATTCAACCTTTTTTTTTTTGCTAAAGATTTTGCAGGCTTAGATGCAACATAATATAAGTTTGTAGAGAGCTGTTCTGTGGACTGCCCTCCTGAACACAAGACCAGTTACGATGCTTGTCTTTGATCAGCATGATCTGCCTCTCTGCCCATATGAATGAAGGCACAGTCATTTTGTCTGTCTCTTCATCAGTTGCCTCCTCCTTTTTTAATCTGGAATTGTCATTGTTGCACAGAATCCAGTTTTACCTTAAATCTAATTCAAATACATGGAGATGAAAAAATTTTCATTTCAGTTATATTGATGAGTTTTTAAAGAAAGCTACAGAATAAACTGAATCAAATATAGATTGATGATTCATTCAACTTCTGCAGACTGAAACTAGAGGTTACAGTGCATTTGCAGATCAAAGGTATGCCTCTGAATGGATAAGTAACTGAACACTTCTGCAGTTGTAAATTACTCTGGCTATTCTTTTGTTATCTTGGCTGCTGGCTTTTAAGGAATTGCACAGTCTAATAGTTCTTAGTGTAAGATCCATCTAACTCTGCTGCCCAACAGATAAAACAGAGCAGATGCCCAGATACCACTTCTATCTCCATTGTAATCCTAGTAAATTATCTTTTATGTGCTAAAAAAAAAAACAAAGCAAAACAAAAACAAGCATGCAAAACAAACAATAAAATAAAACAAACAAACAAAGAAAAACAACAAAACTCAAACCAAAAATCCCACATGTTTTTGGCATATTCCAACCCAGAAAATGTCTAAGAAAATACAGGAGACATATGGAACTACCCACTGCAGCCCAGTTGGAATAAATGACTGGAACTGACGTGGAAAAGTTTCATCTACAAGAAGTCTCAGTGAAACATAAAAAAAATAGAAAAAATCCAATTTCTTTCTTTCAGTAGAATAAAAGTTATTGATGTCTGACTGGTCACTTTTCTGCGGTACCACCAACCATCATCTTAAGTCAAATTACTACAGAAGTAATCCAGCACATCTGAACAAGATAGTACAGTTTACTTGCATAATTTCATCTTCATTTTGGTTAGAGTAGACCTTTCTGCATTAAGATGATAGAAATGGCAATTAAAACTCACCATGTACTTGCTCACTGCTGATAATAAAATAGGCATAATGGAAAATGCAGCTTCTCCTACATTCACCAAATTTCTTTCTCTATTTTAATTTTTTCAAGAAGAGGAGAATAAGAGAATGATTTTTTTTTAAATGTCCTCATGGAGAGTTTCTCTTGTACAAAAAGTTGAGGGGACAAAACTTGAATTTGGAGTTAATATTCCATCATTTTCTGCCTTGGAAGGAGGGAGTATATTCTTCAGGAATTAATTTCAAAGGCAGATTCATGTAAGACACTTTTTCTTGCAGAGTGGCTACAGTACCAGTATTTAACTCAGGCTGCCAGTTTTATATGTGGAATAGCAGAACAATATGCCTTAATAGTACTGGATTTAAATTCATATTTCCACACTTTGGATTCAAAGGAAGAACAGTTTACATTCAGTAATAACCAAGAAGATCTTATTGGCTTTATTACTACCAAAAAGGAAGTGCTAGGACTGGCAGGACCATTTTTGTTATATTTGTTAGAAGTCAAGATGTAGAACTGCTGACATTACCTTAACCATGACAAATCTTTAGATGGATATTCTCCTGGCATTTGTACTGCCTGCCCTGATACTTCAAAATTCCTTTTCCAAAGCAAGAAAATAACATTAGTATCCACACAGTATTATTTTCAAACATTCTACACGTAGATATACTTCCAAAATAAGAAAACTATATTTCAAACAAAGACACACAGAAGAACGTAAATGTGAAAATGTATTATTTCTAGTAATAAACAGCAAGAGAATTTATGACTCTGTATTGACTTTAATTTTAAGGTATTCCACTATAAATAAAGTCTGTGGTAATTAACATTATTCAGTGCTCATTCAATTAGGCTGAAAATTAGTTCATCTGAATTTAGGAGCTGTGTGATCCTCAATATTTTTTATTCATGACATGGAAGTTTTTAATCAAATTCAATTTAGGATCTGAAGCATGAGTCTTTTTAAGAACCAGTCCTAATAAATATTTACTTAACATTTAGATCTACAGCAATGTAGAGGTTAATTTGAATAAACATCATAAATATAAGAGTATATCTACTCAACAGTTTCTAAGTCATTGAATTTTGAGATTTTCAGGAAGATTCAAAATTAGATCATCAGACAGAGTTATCCGTAGCTTTACCAATAAGGAACCATCAGTTTGGATGAAAGTTTAGAATCACAGCTGCTTATTTGGAGATAGATTTATATAAATTCAGATAACTGTGAAATACCAGCTCATTCATTAATTTGGTATCTGCTTGGTTGTATCTGCTCACTGGTCCAGCAAGTAGTCTTATTTTAACTGACTGTACTTTCAGGAGTAGATTATATTCTGTTTAGTTATTTCTCTGACTGATCACAGCTAATGAATCACTGAAAATTATATTATCATTATGTCCACACTTACCAAAAAGCAAAGAAGTCCTTATAGAAATAATTAATCACAAGATACAGACAGAAGTTTAGCTGAAATTTAAAGTTAGAGGACAAGAAACATAAAGGAAGAGGATGAAGAGTAACAGGTAGATAAAGTCAATAAAAGAAGTGAGCGTCACTGAGTCTGAAGATGATAAATTAATATGTGTGTTACAAAGTGTTTCTTTCATGACCTAAATGATTGCCTGGTCCATGGGTGTACAGAAATCAAAAAAATACACAAGGAAACCGGACTTTTTTTCCCCAAAGTTTCTCTAGTTTATTACAAGTTACTGCACATCATGCCTGTCAACTATACCTATGTTCTGGGCTAAGTGCTACTAAGGGCTCGCTGCTGGTTGGTTTTGTAGGCATGCTCCCTGCGCTCTTATGCTAATCTGTTTTAGCCTAGGGGCACCTGGGCATTGATAACACAGGTAGGCTTAGCCTCCCTGACAGTGTTCATACCCCCTTACGTGTAAGACACTTGAGTCTTGATATCAATAATGCCCTTTGTTGCACTGACAGTGGATGACCTCACACCTTGGGAACAGAAATGAACAGAAGTGGGGCAGGGGCAGGGGTATACATTAAATGCATGTTTATGTATTACGAATAATTACTTTGTTATTAGTTATGCCAACCATAGAACCAGGATCAAGAGCGCGGGTTACTGGTCACAGTACATAACTGATATGGCTCCATCGGCAGAGGGGTGGCCAGCAGGGACAGGTAGGTGATTGTCCCCCTCTAATCTGCTCTTGTGAGGCCCCGTCTGCAGCACTGTGTCCAGATCTGGAGTCCCCAGTACAAGAAAGACAGAGAGCTGTTGGTCCAGAGGAGAGCCACAAAGAGGATCAGGGGACTGGAGCACCTCCCTTATGAAGACAGGCTGAGGGAGCTGGGCTTGTTCAGCCTGGAGAAAAGAAGGCTGAGGTGTGACCTCACTGCTATACTATATGTATATATCCTTTTTAATATAAAATGTTTGTTTGTTTGTTTGTTTGTTTTGGGGGGTGGAAATAGATGGAGAAACTGGGAATGTGATAGTTCATGAGAATTAAATAGAAAAATATCAATAACAGTAATAATATTAAGAAGAAGGAAATAATAATAATATTAAAAGTAATAAGAAGACATTTAGCTTTGTCACTGAGTTGTAAGACAAGAGAACGTGTATGGTTACAAAGCTTGTCAGTGAGTCAATAGACACAGCCCTGTGAAAGAACAGATTGAGATAATAATGTCTCATAATGCTGAATTAGTGAAGATTCTCATTGTACCACCAGCTATGTTGCATCACAGCGCACTGCTACAATGCTAGCAGACAATTGTTTTAAAAAAATCTATATGTCATGCTAAAGCTGAAATTGCTCAGCTGTCTGTGATTCACAATCTCCAAAACACACTGATTGCTCAGTGTATCTGAAATAGATTGCTTAGTCAGTAGGTGACAGTTTAGTCAGCATAATAACCAAGTGATCTGGCTTACATTTCCTTCCAGATGCTGCTCTGTTTTGATGTAAAAGTTGGGTATTTTATTCAAGCAGCCTTTAAAATATTTAATGGGGCTGCTATGTTTTGTGACATCGTGATTTTCGATCATTTTCTTGAAAACTATTTCTTGCCAGTTTCTTACTCAGAGACAAAACTAATTTTTTTAAAACATTTAGATAACTTTGTTTTCTTTGAAGATGGTGGGGCTTTTTGGTCAATAAGGTGTTAATACTTATTCATAATATATTCATAATAACCATATGAATTATGTTGTTTAGGCAGCAATGTCACGCTGTGGTGTGTATTCTTCTAAGAAAGCAATGAAACTTCACGTGTATTTTCATGCAGAGGTGATAGCTGGGAAATGAGAGAGTCAGACTTAGCATGATCTAAAAGAAGAAAAAGAAAGAAATTTCCTAGCTTTACAGATGTAGCTTTACAGACGTTTCCAGGGTGTCCTTCAAAGTTCTGATGAGTTACTGGGGAAAAAGAATGGAGATGACTCTGAATATGTAGCACATCAGGCAACTAGACTGTTGTAAAGAAATAAAATAAAAGATGAGGATTGGGAAAAAAAGAAAAGTCTGAAAGTCATTAAAAATATATTATGTTGTATGCAATACAGAAGGGAATAAGGGGAATTTTGCATTTGTCTTGCCTGTAGTAAAGTCTGAGACAGAAGATTCTGTGTCAGACCTGTTCTGTGGCACCAGAACTATTTAAATGGATCAGAACACAGGACCTGTAAAGAGTTTTGAGCCTAAATGGCACCCAGAAATTAGAGCTATCTTATAGATGGGAGAGTGCTGCTATAGTGCATCACCTGAAAAGTTAGGGGGGTTAAGCCCTGAGAAAGACTGAAATGGTTATTTCAACTTGAGATGACATCTTTCCACTGGAAAATAAAAGAAAGTGAGTGAGCATCGCTGCTACCAGCTGTTTGCATTGACTGTTCAAGTTATGCAGAAATAGGGAAAATCAGAGAACAAGATATAGAACATAAATGTTCAATCAGCTAGTTTTATGTTTTTGTTTCCTTCTTCTTTTTAAATATGAATAAATAATATATATTTTTAAGAATTTTTGTTATTTATATACATTAATTATGTTATTTATTGTGTATGCAGTCCATGACAATTTCTTTTCACTCAAGATGGCCCAGATAAGCCAAAAGATTGGATACCTATGATACAAAGGATAAAAGGAAATTCTTTGAAAATAGCTGTTCAGGATCTCCTTAAAGCACGAGGTTCTATACTCTGGGACTTCAAGTATGTAACAGCAACAACAATAAGGATAATTACTGCAGAAGAGCTATTGCAAAATGCATTCCTGGGGAAGCAAAGAACCTAGTCATAATATCATATGGTGAAGTCTGTGAACACCATAATCCTTCAGTACTTTTAAGAATCTTCTCTGAAACAATACTCCATCAAAAAGATTCTGTCTGTTTCATCAGTCCTATTAGGAGACCAATAGCAGAACTCCCAGCTTCTGACCCAGGAAGTTCTGATGATCTAGACGACTCATCCCAAGTGTCCACTGTTTTGGAATTAATATTATAATAATCCCTTATACGGCGTAAACAGTAAATAATAATATTCAGTCTGTTTTCCTTATGGATACTGAATCCTCATAATCAACTGTTAAAATGAGGACATCTTGGGATTAATGAAAAAAATCCTATATAGTGTTTCTAGGAGAGACTGCTAAAAAAGGCATGAGCTCCCTGTCCCCGTAATAAAATTGACTCTTCCTACTGTAAGAGTTCACTTAGACCCTCAGTAGACACAGGACCCCTTTGCCTATTAGGTACATATATTTTAATGTCTCGGACAGTTGAGGTTCCTTTACTCTCTTGGATGCCAAACTATCAAACTCAGGCCTTTGTAGTAACTATAAATGAAATGCTGAGATGTCTACTACTTTCCTATGACAGTCCACACCTAAATTATTTAAAGATGTTTTGACTCACATATGACACTTCTGCATCAGCTTGAAAGACTCACAGAGCAGAATTTGACATGGTGGCAGATAATGTATTTTCTGATATTTTACAGCAAATATTTGAGTTAGATTCATGCCCTGAGTTCTTTCAAGCTTTAAGAAAGTTAGCATTCTGGCAAGCTTTCATTCCAGTGTTTAGTACATTTGTTCAACTCTTAAGCAATTTGTTAAAGAAGCATGCTTCGTTGTGATTAGGCAATTATTCATGAAAAGGCATTCTTTTTATTAATAAACAGTATTTCAGAATCCCATGCTATAGGTCCAATCATATCAGGGCCTCCTTTAAGCCTACCTTTGGGACTCATAGAAACAAAATATCAGCAGGGGCTGCATCAGGCTCTGACAAAACCCAAGTATCTCTTTTAAAGTTTTGATCAAAGGGTATTGTCCCATGGCAGGATATTTACCTTGGCAAAAATCATCACCAGTCCTATTAGGTCACATTAGACGTGCCCTTAGAAATACAAAGATTGTTTTCTATTATTCAAAGTTTTGGTTGTGTTTTTTTTTGTTTTGTTTTGTTTTGTTTTTGTTCGTTTGTTTGTTTTTTCCAGATCACTGCAACTGCAACATCAGCAACCAAAATCCCAAATGATTTTCCTTGGATCATGATCCTATCTTCTGCATCGTAGAGATTGACTGGAAAATTGACATGAAATAAAAACATTGTGAGCAATTTCCCTCCTACTTATAATCATTATTTTACATCCACAATGATTGCATACCTAATAATATCTAATAATTACAATAATGCTCATTTCTTCATCCCAGGGATGAAAAAGCAATCACTACCCCTGAAGCATAATTTGGCATACTTATTCCCCAGTACACCATATTATCAACAACATTTCAAATAATGTTTATATGACAGTCTCTTGGTACATTATGACGCCCCAGAGTACATGAGGAATGAGGAAGACAGGCAGCTATAATTAAGTCTAAAATCACAGTAACACCCAAGTTTTTGTAATTTCACCCAAGTAATTTGAACTTTGATGGAATAGATCAAGGGCTTGTGGCCAACCATTCTACCACCAGGATGTTTCTGGGTTTGTGGTACTAACACAAGATTCCTCAGTGGCAGAGGACAGGTACCTGTGCCATAGCACATTCACGTGTGTTATTGATGTAAACATACAGAACTCTTGGAATGATGAGCTATCATAAAACTGTTGAATCACCCTAAAGTTGTTTTTCCCTTAACCAGGAACTGACTCACTGCACAAATGCTCCAATTGAACAACTGTGTTCCTTAATGTTTGAATATAAACATATTTATTCCCCTTTTCTAGATCCCAGGAAAGATTACCTTTTAAAACATTCTGTTTCTGAGGGATTTGATCACACACTGCTTGCAAGATGCCTTTGGATTTGTCAGTGTTCAGATATCTAACGTGACATAAGATTCTAATAATTTTTTTCTAAGTCAACAAGATATCTATCAGGGAACTGTGCAGATGACAGCAGTATATTACCTGCTATATAGATTACTATATAATAAACCTATAAAGTTTACTCTGCCTATGTATTGCAGATGGGTAAATTGGAGCAGATAAATCAACAACAAATCTCTAGCTAAGCACCTTACCTGACATTTAAACTATCATTTTACTACTAGTTTCCACTTTACACATTGGAAACCTTAGAAACTGTATCCTTTTTATTTTTCTTTCAATGCCAGCAATCAAAATAGGCTTATTTTGTCATCCTTGCTGACAAGGAATTTCTTCCTAAGTAAAACATTTGTCAGTATTTCCCTGTAATCAGTGTGACTGCACGACTGGGTTTGTGGTAGCATCCACAAAAGAGTTTAACTGTTGATCTCCCTTGGATTCTTTGACTCTCCAGCAGCTGTTTTGTAGTGGCTGAACTAGCTGTCCCAGAAATACTGTGGATTGTTATGCCTTATAACATCAAAAGGATACCTATCAGGTGCATGTTGCAGATATATTTGAATTTTTTTATCTGATCCATGCATTTCTTCTTTACATCTGCCTGTTTTCATATTTCAGGCTCTCTAATGGTCCTGATTTTTTCTGAACTTTGCTATGAGAAGAACTGTTGATGTGATTTGTCGAGGTTGCAGGCCATTTATGTTTGCAATGGGACTTGATATCACTTGAGCTGGATGGTTTTCCATAGATTTCTCTTACTCTTCCTTCTTTTCATCGTTGATACATCAGTGTATTCTGATAGACTGTATCATCCATGCTTTAAGTACTAAACATGATGGCCCACAGCCTTGGTGGGATTCCCTGATGAGCATTTGTCCTCAATTTAAGCAGGAATTGGCTGTCAACTCTTAGTTTGTAATAGCTAGAGAAAATGAAATGCTTGTAAGACAACATCTGTTCCAGGAAATTCACTTAAAACAATCATATTGCACAGTAGGAGGAACATTGGCACAACAAACTCTAGTAATACATGTGAAAACAGAATAGAGAAAGGATCACCAACAAAGACTTTAATGTAGGTCAGGTGTCAGTCAAAGAGCCTTGGGATGACAACGTCTGTAGTGCTATCTTCCTGTAGTCTACAGTGCATGGAGCCAGAGGGAAGCATCTACATGATGACAGCAGAATGTTCTATGAACTGTTCAATAAAAGAGGCTGTTTGCTGCCTGTTTTCTGAAGGGCAGAAAAAAACACGTTGCAGTCTTATGGGATGGGAAGGGATTGTGAAAGAATAAAGATGGCACACATCACAGCATAAACTTTTTCCAGTAATGAGATAGTACAACTCTGTTTCCTCCTCAGTAAAGTATCAAAAGAAAGTAAACAGAAAAAAAAGTGTTTTACTGTTAGTCTTAATAGTCCATATGGTAATGCTTCAGAAATCACCATGTTTCACACCAGGGAAGAAGCTGATTTTCTTCCTCCAAATTTCTGTAATTTGACAGATAACACCACACTATGTACACTGTAAAAATAGGTTATCTTCTAAAAGATGTTTTGCAATAGTGACAACATTCCGTGAGAGCCATTATTTACCGCTTATAATAAATGTGCCCTTATGGTGTGTAACAACACATAATGTGGTTACAAATAGCATCTAGATTTGGATAAATATATCAGAAGTCTACCCAGAAAAAATATTCAAGTTGAATCCAAAGATGAAATAATTCTCCTACTTCTGTGTTTATTTATAATATATTTTTTTATGTTAGGTATATTAGCATTAATAATACTAGTAATATTTTTAATAGCTTATGTGTTCTGCAGAAAGTTTTGTATTTTTTTCTTTGTTCATTCAGATTGTGCCAGCATAAATCAAACTCCCATTTTGTCGTATGGCATTTCTTAGGCATAGAAAAAATAGTGGTTGGAAAAAAGAAGAAAGCATTTTTTTTCAGGTGTAGACTAAATCGAGTAAAAGAGAAACTCTCCCTAAGTTCACTTGTTGACTCCTAGCTTACTTTGCACAAGCTAACATGAATTCTATGTGCGTAGAGCTGCTAGTTGCACTGGCTTAGGAAAAACCTTTTTACCCTCCTATGAACTTCAAATTTAATCTTAATATCCCCTGACTGTAGGCTTTTCCTTTATCAAATTACGGACTCTGTAGAACTAAGTTTACTAAACGTTTTGCATCTCTTTTTTTTCTCTATATATTTATATAAATGGTCCTGAAGATATCCTAGTGCAGAAAAACTGATCACAATGATTAAAACTGTTCATTCGTTCATTTATTCACTTCTGAATCTGAGTGTAGGTTTCCTCATCAGCTGCAATATATTGTGGAAGGTGGTGGACAGAAATGTTTTTCTCTTGGAGTGCTTTTCATCTTTGCCAGCTGCATGCACTTAAATTATTTTTGAATCCCTTATGGAGGCTCAAATTCAAGTCATTCCAAAATACAGAACTGAGGAATCATCACTTTTTATTTGATATTTAAGCACTAAGATTGGAGCATTATTGAATACAACTTCAGAACTTCTCATGTAATGAAAGGCTGGAATCAGCTATCTACAAGGGCTGAGGATTTTTTTCTTTTTTCTTTTTATTTATTTAATAACCTAAATCTCTATTAAAGATTGTGTGGACACCTTTGATTTTTCCTTAGTGTAGTAAGATAAAACACATAATCTGTATACAAAAAGTATCTATTAATGCATAGCAATGAATACCTATTTCTTTTAACAGTTTCTCTCATTCTAGCATATTTTCTTCTACATTATGCTGTCCCTTGTAGCTGAGAGGTAATAGTAGGTTTGTACTAGATTTGAAATACTGCATACCCCAAAATAGAGTATGTGATGTACACCAGGCAAGATCTAAACTTTCATCATACAGTGACAAAAAATTTAGAAAACAATATCAAAACTACTGTCAGGTAATTGCTCAGAATTTTTCCAGGTACAGAATTTTCCAACTGAAAAAGAAAGCAATAAGTAATTAAATTCTGGCAACAATTTCAAGCATTATGTGTAGTGTAATGAATTTTGTTAAGAAGGATAAATAATAGAAAGCATGGTAATGTGGAATAGGTGGGCACAGTTCTGAAAGTAGCCGCTAAGTTTTTCACCTGTCCTCCAAGCAATTACACTTCAGCACAGATCATGAATTCTTTGTCACACCGAGTTCCAACAGGCTCAATGGCAGGCCTTTCAGTTAAAAAAGATTTAGATTTCAAATTTTGGAAAAAAAAAGCAGAAAATTCTCAGTTATATTCTCTTTTGATAAAGCTACAAAATAAACACAAAGCAGATTTCCGTTACTTTAAGAAGTCACTACCCTCAGTTTTATTCCTACTGATAAAGCAAAATTTTGTGTTTCATGATTTCTTATGATTTTTCATGCCTTATGAGGACTGCACAGTGAAAGTTCAACAATTTTTCTTTGTGACTTTTTTTTTTTTTTTTTTTTAATAAATGGCCCTCCTTTGTTTGCTGGTTTTCAACAGAAGCAACGATCTCCACACAAACAATGAAACATGCTATCACACAATAACAAAAGCTACCTTTGGAATATCTTAAAAAAAAAAAGAAACATATCTTACTGAACTGAAGATGTTTCAACTGCCATGTGGTAGAAGAATTATATTTAAAAATACAAAAGCAAAATTCAGTTTCTGAAGAAAAAAATCATTTTTATGAATTCTGGAAAAAAATTATTGACATCTAGGTGAAATTTTATAGGATGAAATTATTTCCTTTACTTGTTCTTTTGCACTACAAATGGTATTACAAATTTTAAATTTAAGCTTAAATGTAAAATACCCTAAAAACACCAACAGTAATCAAGTCAGTGCTTCCTTGTAAATTTTGGAGTTTGACTGGTTGCTCACAGCCCCATCCAGGCTGATCATGAATGCCTTTAGGGAGAGGGCATCCGTGACCTCACTAAGCAACCTCTTCCAGTGTCTCACGACCCACACAGTAAAGAATTTCTTCCCAACACCTAGTCTAATCTATGCTCTTCCAGTTTAAAACCATTTCGGCTCATCCTGTCACGATATGCTCTTATAAAAGTCCCTCCCAAGCTTTCTGGTGGGCCCCTTGTCTCGCTCCAATTTATAGGAGGGAGAGGAGGTTCTTTTAATATCTGTATACCCAGCGTGAGATTAAGAAACAACGGTTCAAATGTTGGTCCCACCAGTTTATTACAGATGTTAATTAGGGAGATAGGGAAGGGGAGGACGGGCGCTATTATGAATTAGGGTAAAGGGGAAGGGAAGGAGGGAATTAGAAAAGATAGGAAAGAAGAAGCAAGGAGTCTTTATAGGAAGCAAGAGGGAGATAGTCACCACCATGGATCTAGCGTGGTTCATAGTTCAGTCTTTGATCTTCAGTAGTGGTGGGTCATCAGACGTTGTTGTTCTGCTGACAATGACAGCAACGGTGACCATGGCGATGATGGTCCCTTTTCAATGCTTTCAAAGTGGTCGAGTCAGCTGTCTTTGGAGTGACAGCTCAAATCCAAAGTGGTGGAGTCAGCTCTCCTTGGAGTGGCAGCTTCTGGTTCTGTGGTCTCAGAGGAAACTCCTTTGTTCCTATCTTCCTGGCCTTGCCAGAAGATAAGAGGGAGCAGGGAGGTGCCAATATTTGCCTTCACAGGATACAATGGCATCATCCCCCAGCTTCCCATAGCAAGCTGGAGTTATTTAGTCACAGGCTGGATCTTCCACCAGTAAACACTCCTGAGCACTCTTCCAGAGGCAAACAGCTAACGTTGTCCACACAGTGAAGTTGATTGCCACATGGCAACACCCATCACTCATCTCCTAGACAAGTCAATCTTATCACAAGAAATACCTCAGGAAGCAAGCTTTGAGACGAAAAACAAAGAAGGATTCTCACACCCCTTAAGGCACAGGAAGGCCACTGTAATGCCCCCCGGGGCTTTCTCTTCTCCAAGATGAAGAACCCCAGTTATCTCCTCCCCATAGGAGAGGTGTTCCAGTCCTCTGACCATCCTTGTGACCCTCCTCTGGATCTGCTCCAACAACTCCATGTCTTTCTTGTTTTGTGTTCCAGAGCTGGATGCAGTATTCCAAGTGGGATCTCATAACAGCAGAGTAGAGGGGCAGAATCACTTCCCTCAACCTGCTGATTGTGCTTCTCTTGGTGCAACTCAGGAAACAACTGGTCTTCTGGACTGCAAATGCAGATTCCCAGCTCATGTTGAATCTTTCATCAGCCTGTATCTGTGCTTGGGATTGCCCTGACCCAGATGCAGGATCTTGCACATTACCTTGTTGAACTTCATGCGGGTGGCACGGTCCCACCTCTGAAGTCTGTCCAGGTTGGCATCCCTTCCCTCTAGGGACTTCAGTTTCCTTCTGGAAACTGCCCACATCTTCCCTAGGCTTCTTTTTATTACTGTTACGCCTGCAGAATTTCTTCTTGTTCCCTTCCCTGGCTAGATTTAATTCTGTCTAGAACATGAATTTCATCAAATCTACTGAACTTAATAACAGCAAGTACATCACTGAAGGATCAACAAGAAAGAAGAATATATGATAAAGGCTTTTTTTCTCAAGTGATGAGCATTTGATACACTTGGTGTATCCAAGTAGAGATTTCAGATTTTAACTGACTTCCAGTATTCTACTCTTATCACCACTTAACAATGATTTTTGTTAAATTCTTCACTCACCTTGTGGTTGTAAACATGTTTTGTGCTTAATGTTCAGAAATACTGACTTCTGAATATATCTATATTGAAACTTGACATGAAGATAACATCATCTTAAATAAAACAGGGAACTTGCAACCAAACTTTAAGCAGGATAAGATAATGATATGCTTAACCTTGATGTTAGTCTTTTTTCTAAAACGGAAATCAAATGGCTTTAAAAACAAATGTAGTCTGAATCAAGCAACACATTTCCATTGTTCTGAATTTATGGAAATCAGTTACCTTAGTCTAATACAATTTGGAAGGACACCGGAATGAATCACTCTCCATGTGAGTGCTTTGGTAGCGTTTTAGATATTGCATGCAGCCAGCAGAGAATACTACTTTTTTTTTTTTTTTTTTTTTTTTTTAAAGAAAGGAACTGCTCTGAAGAGTTGTTCTTGCATCATAGTACCTAGTACAAAGTGGCTAATCACGGACAGTATCAAATGATGGCTAAATATAAAGGCTCGTAAAATTGCCACTTGTGATTTGGGATATAGGAATAGATAAAATTTTTCTGGAAATCAAGGGAAATTTTTTCTGGAAATGAAGAAAGAAAAAGACAAATTTCCTCCCATAAACTGCATACCAAACCAGAATTCCACAACCGTTATTCTGACATATTAAAAAACAACAATAACAAACAAGCAGATGAAACATTTAGAGATTTCTTTTGTCCTGTTCACTTAACACAACTTTTCTCTGCACACTTTCATGTTTCCTGTACTATACAGAAATTTCACGTGAGTGATGCACATTTGAGCTCTTAAGCAGAAGGAAAACAGTGTCATGGAAGCATAAAAACTAAAGCAGCTGACAACAGTAGGGCAACATGCCAGATTTGTCTTGACACAAGCTGAAGACAAGAGCTGGTTGCTTGTCTAATGTGTTCATCAATCAAACTTCATGGCAGCAACTAAGTGCTTGCTGGCACCAGATTCCACTTTCGGAAACCGATGCCGAAGGTAGGACTAAAGGTAAGACACTTAGGTTCTGGGATGGATGTATTTTACCTGGATGAAAGCCACCTGGATGTCAGAGAGGTAGAGACAAACCTCTGGAATGGATGTTACCTAGAACTCATTGATACACTGCGGGAAGAGAAGCTCTCATATTGAGAGCTGAAAAATAAAACAAGAAGCTGGGAAAGGCTGACAGTTGGAGGGGTAAATTTTTCTTTAGTTAGTGTATGTGATCTGTCTATCTAGAAGCTTTAACATGAAGTACTGAGTTGCAGGCTCAAAAGCAGTGTTTGGCTAATAAGTGGAGTTTTGAGCTGTGTACTGAAAAGGCTGCAATTTTCTGCTCTAGGAGTACAAAAATTGAGTTATTGTGTGAGTATACCAACAGTCTCTACCTTTCATTTCTCAATACTTTTCAGTCACAAGAAATGTGACAGCAAACACTTATTTGACAAAAACCAGTAGCAAATCCTGTGTCTTCGCTTTGCCTGTGTCATTTAGGGGGGAAAAAAAGGCTTAAGAAAAGAAGAAAAAACGCAGATCTCACCTGAAATTACCACATATTTTTTCTGTCAAAGAGCAGAAGAGTGAGACTGGAGGCAGTTGCAACCTCTTAGCAAGTCTGGTGCCTGCGGCCTCCCAGATGAGGCAAGAAAATCAATTAACAAAATGTATATCAGAGAATGGTAAATGAAAGCTTCCTCACAGTAGCATAGCTCCAGTCCAGGATATTTACCATCCTCTGGACTTAGCCACCTGGCTGTGGGTATCTTGTTATACCTGAGAGAGTTTATCCCCTATGTCTGAGTGGAGTAACGCAAGGTATCTACACAGGATATGCTAAGACATGTAAAGTTGTTATAGATAAGTATGTTGAAATGGCTGAATTTCACACGATGCCTTTAAAAACGTATTTGTACAAACAAATGTAGTGAAATTTTGCATGAACGTGTACTGCTGGAAACCTTTCTTATGAAGTCTGCAAGATTTGACGCACAAAATTTAAGAAGCAGAATGACATTCAGGTTAGTTTCCTGGAATAATGAATCCTGTAATACACTAATAATACATGAACCGTGGAATTACAGAATCATTTGGATTGGACCTTAAAGATTAATCACTATCAATTTCACTACTAAACCATGGTACCAAGTGCCAGATCTAAATGTCTTCCAAACACCTATAGAGGTGGAAATCCTATCACTTCCCTGGGCAGCCTGTTCTAACGCAGAAATTTTTCCTGATGTGTAATCTAAACATCCTCTGTCTCAGCTTGAGGCTGTTTCCTCACATCTTCAGATTTTATCACTTGTCACCTGAGAAAAGAAACTGAAACCCAACTTACTGTGTAGCCTCACTTCACCTAACTGTGGGGAGCAGTGAGATCTCCCCTCATGTTTCCATTCTCAAAAGTTCATCAGTGGTTTTCACTTCACAAAGTCATACATACCACAGGTAAATGTTGAAAGTAAATTTTTTTGTGGGATTATCTAATTGCTTTGCTAAATGGTATTCAACTTTCCTCCATTTAATTCATGTTTTCTGCAGAGTGTAAGGCATCTAGGCATGATTGTCCCACTTATTTTTACTGTACACAGAGAACTGGTAAGATTACCTGCAAAGTAGAGCTAATTTCCTCATGTTGTCTCTTAGATTTTCAGGGGGGAAAAAATCCTTATTTTAATTCTGCTAGCATGGTGGTACACAGTAGAGCTCAGAGACACTTTCCTTCTGAGGGAACTGAGAGAAAGGGCAACTATGCTGTTACTTAGCGACATCTGAAAGCTTGAATTCAAAGTTCTTTGGTCCTTTCTTAAGCCCTGGTGAATCACCAAGGAATGGGCAAACAGACAAAATCTGTCAACAACAGTAGTATCAACACTGTTTCCAGAAACAGATGTATAGTTCTACATTCTACAATTCTACATTATGGTATCCAGACTTTTCCAGTGATGGGAGGAATGTAAAAGCATATAGAAGAGCTCATATAATTGGAATATCTTTAATAAGAAAGCCAACAAAGTAGAAGGAGGTAAATATTTTGTCTGCCATTGAAGCGTTCTTAATAATTAAGAAACATTTCTATGCCTCTCAGTTTTTGTTAATAATTATATTACACATGGATAATATGTAAACAAGATATTTTAGAAATCACCTTAAAATGTGTCTGTAATTGTGCTAAATATTTACCTCTGCAGGAGGATCTACATTCCTTTAGGCAAGATTAAGACATAAAATGGCTTTGGATGTGCTTCCATAAATATGGAAGCCTATCCATATTTATGCCCAGTAATACTGAAGCATTACCAAGAAGAAACTGTAAGCTTGATTTAATGGAATAAACTCAGACGTAAATAGTAACAGGACTACTGTTTGTGACAAAGAGGAAATTATCTTGTGATCACAGGTTAATACAACTATTCAGAATAGAAAAGTCCTTAGGAGTTCTCTAGTCTTATTTCTCACTCTCTGGAAGCAGCATGAGCCATGAGGTCAGACTAGAAAGATTAATTAGTTCATCACGTATTCTCACAGCTGTTGTGTTTCACAGAACCTTAGAACAGCTTGGGTTTGCATCTATGCTGCCAGCTGTTCTGCTTGCATTGCTGTAAACACCCCCATAGGGCATTTGTCACCATCCAGCAGTCAGTGTAGAGATAGAGCACTGGCCACCTCTCTTGTTCAGCAATGTCTAAAGCCAGCTGGACGTCCTTCGCTTCTGCAAATTGGCTCAATTTTCCCTTTCCTTCTGTAGATTCTGCAATTCATCATGTAGGACTCCAGACCACAGCCTTCCACCTTCCACAAAAATGGCAAAATGGATTTTTAGTGGGATTTGAATTCCTTTCTTGACTTTCTCAGAAACTTCTCCTGCTGTGCTGCCCATACATGGATGCCATCCATGTTTTGCAGGTGTTCAGGAGCTCCCCACTGTTGCAGCTCACCCCGGATCAGCCCACGACAAATGGCAGGGCTGTGTTTCCACCCCTGAAGCAGTTGATTTCAGGTGCACTGGATGCCCCTCCAAGTAAAAGCAAACAGTGTCCTGCTCTCTGCTGCCAGAGGGACTGAGAAAAATACATTGATGTTGTGGCATATCACTTGGCTTCTGACTCCAGTTCCTATTGAAGTTCTAGCATGTCTGTTACAGCAGTGCTTAGCCGTGGTGCAACTTTATTCAGGCCACAGTGGCCCACTGTTATCCCCCACTCTCCATTGGACTTTTGCACTCATCATACTGATATCATACCTATTGAAGGGTAAGTCTTGCTGATTACACCATGGTTTTCCAGTTGGCGAATCAGCTAGCAAATGGGAATTGGGGAGTCCTTGATAGTGCAATATTGCTGCTGGTGCACTGTTGTAGTAGCAGTTGGCTCCTGCTATTCTTCTCTTTGCATCCCACAGCAGAAGGGTCCTGTGAGAGACCAGGCAAGGCAGAGAGCTGCTTAATTTCCTCCATCTCCAGCTCAGCTATATTGAAAGCCCACGGATCCCCTTTTGAGTGCTTGTAGAACCCTCTCTAGAGATAATCTACACCAAGGATACGCAGAGCATCTGGGCTGGTCACTATGGAGTGTTTTTGCCACTCAGTTCTGGTTAGGCTCACTTCAGCCTCCAACACACTTAAATCTTTGGATCTCCATCTCACCTTAGGAAGAAAAATGGCTTTTGCTCCTCTATACGGAGGAGCAACAGTAGACCTTTTCCAAATATTCTACTAGTTCTTCAGAGTTCTGCAGCTGTTTAGAGATGAGGTTCCAAACCACTGCTCCAGGCACCTGCTCATTACTGCACACTCCCCGACAATCAAAACTGTCCCACCTTGAGGCAGATCTTGAGGGTGATATTCTTAAATACTTGTTTAATCCTAGACATAACCTGAAACATATTTACAACATATAGCAATAGGAGCACACTGGTTTGAAATCCCACAGATATTCAAAATTCTCAAGAGCTACTATAACTAGATCTTGAGCTCTATGGGAAGAGTTCCTTTTTCTACTGCTATTATCATTCCATCATAGAAGACCACTGGATTGATCAGGCGTGATCTGCACTTGCTGAAAACAGATCACTCGCTGAACACAGATCACCTCCTTATCTCACTTGTGCTTTAACATTTGTTCCAGAAGAATCTGTTCCATGATCTTCTCAGACATAAACATGGCCTATTTATGCCACTGGCTCACTGGCTTGTAGCTCCCCAGGTCTTCTTTTCTCCCTTTCTTAAAAATGGAAGTGATACTTTCCTTTCTCCAGTCACTGGGGACTTCCATGACTTTTCAAATATGTTGGTTAGTGACTTGGCAACCACATCATCTACTTCCTCCAGGATCCTGTGAGGCATGCTTTTGGGCCTCATAGACTTGTAAATATTCAGTCATGAGGCAACTGTAGACTTGCCTTACTCTTACAGAATCAGGGATTTTTCTTCCACAACCCCTGAAGATGTGAGAGATCCTGACTGCCAGTGAAGATCAAAGCAAAGAACTCATTGAGTACCTCAGTCTTCTCCGTGTCTGCTGTTTCCACTTTCCCATCTCATTTATCAGTGGTAAACTCTCCATTGTCTCTCTCTTCTGGCCAGTGTACCCACAGAATCTCTTCTTGTTAGTTTTTAAATCTGTTGTCAAATATTTGCAGTAGGATAGAGTGTGGGGAACTCTGGTGTACATAGTATTTCTGTTTTGACCGTCAAACGAATAAATGAATGTGAGTGTGATTCATCTGAAAGGAAAGTTCAGTAATTTTTGTCAACAAAAAGTCGACAGTTCGAAATGGCAGAATGGTAATTAAAAACACAGATATACTCAGAAACACAGCAGAGAGAACAATGCTTAAGACTATACTAGGTGGCAAATAATTTCCATATGCTTGTACACACAGTAAATAATAATACAAAAGCAGCAAATGGAAGAGAGAGCACATTCTATGCTGACTCTGTCACTTCATTTGCACACAAGAATTCTATTGCTATGTTCCAGTTCTATCCACAGGGCATTGCCAGCTCTGTTTGCCTTGTCAAAACCCCACTGTTCTTGTTAGCTCTACTTCCTTAACACCAGGCCCTGCCTGTGGGCAGTGAGTCATCTCAGTGTATGGTTCATTGCACTGCAGAACTCCTAAGCAAGGAAGCCACAGCCACCAGCTGGCATACTTTATCAGTGGCCATTAGGTATAAACAAACATGTCTTCTTTCAAGTCTCCTAAATTTAGTTTCTATCAATTATTATTCCTTCTGCACTTCATTTCAGGCTTGCAGGCTTGGTATAGTTAGGAAATTTGGGATATAGATTTTCTAGATCGAGAAATCTAGTTTCAAAGTGTTTTCTGCATCTCCTGTGTTTTTTAAATCTGGCAGCAGTCTACAGGAATTCTAAATTGCAACGGTAGTATGTTGAACATAAGGAAACAAGAACTCTCCAGCTCAGAGCTTAAAAGCATAACATTCTGTTATTATTGTTTCCATTTATTACTGCCTTTGAACATTGCTTCAGGTCCTGCTATTTGATTAGAGTTATTTGAAGACATGAATTTCTCCCTGCATGTCTGTGTTGCCAAAGTGTAATAAGGCTATGAATAATTCTTGTATTTAAAATATTCCTTACAACTAACTGGAAAGATATTTCTATTCTAACCGTCAGGATCTGATCTTTGGAAACAAAACAGGACCTGATTGTAACAGGACTCTTGACCAAACAATACTAAATTGTATGTATGCAGGACTTATTTCCAACCTGCAGCTAGAAACATTCCGTTGATTCTATCACTATTGCTTCTGTATGAGCAGCCATTAGATGTGCGTCCTGCTCGCTCTCAAATGTCATTTCTCCTTCATTCCAAATTGCCTGAAATGTCAGCACTGCCAATTTCCCACGTATTTTCTCTGGTGCTGATGGCAAGTAGACATGAATACACTCAAAATATAAGCTAAGGATAATTACTGCATGCTCCTAGGATAATTAGTTAAATTTCATAGCAATCTGAACTTCAGATGGTCAATTGTGGTATGCAGAATGATCAGTGTAAGGTTAAAATTTTATTTTTTGTTTTCCACACCCTTTCTGCTTCCTGCAAATAATTGCTAGGAGACAAATCTCATTATTTCTCATCAGTTCACTATAGTGTGCTGTGAATTTTCTAATTCATTCTGGATTTGTTCTACTCAGGTTCATTGAATGGAACGGCTCTCCTAATGCCTATCAGATTACTCTATATCCACAGAAGGTTTTCTACAGAGTCTGTTTTCATCACAGTTAGTCAGAAAATAAGGATTTAATTTTGATGGCGTCTGGCTTTATGTCTATAGCAAGTTATCTGTAAAATTCTTTCGTTTTAAATCAATGTCAGAAAATAAGGGTATTGTTTTGGCAGCATCTTACTGAAAATAAATGTCAATGTGTGATCAACAAAATTATGCAGAATTTGGTAAAGGAAGCTATCATTACTGACAGCACTCACCCATCCATCTTTTTGTGCTGGTTTTGTAGTGCTCTGACATACATCAATTTGAGCTAGTTCACTTATATAAGCTACAGTATGTGCTGCCCAATGTATAAAAATACTTTCAAAAACTTTAAAAAAAAAAAAACTATAGATAGTTAAATTACAAGCTGCCTTGCAGTAAATCTTTGCATTTTCCTTTGTGTTGGCCTCCAAGAGGGACACAATAAGTTTCTTCCGTTATTTATTTATTTAAATGGGAGGCAGTAAATCCTAATGTGTGGGGTTTTATTGGTGTATTTATTTTCTTGCACAATGAACAATAGTGTTTATTTGTGAGACAGATCACCAGCCCCTCAGCAGACCCATTAATCTTTCATTTCATTACTTTATTCCTCCAATAGTATTTGTCCCTGGATGAAAACAAGTATCATTTCTTTGTATTAGCAGATGTTCTCCACTAAGAACTGTCATTCTTAGGTGAGTGACTCTTAGCTGAAATTTTTATCCAGTAATCGCTCTCTGCTTTGAAGTACTGCGTAGCCTTGTATAAGTAAAAGATTCACTGCTAAGAGTTGTCCTTGAATTGGTGAAGTAGTAAGTTCTATAAAACAGTGATACAAAATCCCATATCTAATCATTTATTCACTTCACATTTTGAGAAATGTGGAAGTGTTTGAGGTTGCTAGGATGGAATTCTGCAGGTTGGAAGACTATGAAGTGAGCCAGCAGCACATGTAGAACATGTGCTTGTCCACAGTTTGAAGAGGCCACCTCTCCACTCAAGCTTTTTGTTGGCCAGAAATAGCACAGATTGGCTTTTATTTGATGAAGGACAGTCACCCGAACTAAGACTGAAGCAAAAAATTTGACGTCCCTGCTTACCTTCAGCCAGTAAATGTACACACACCCATTCCTGTTCTCTCCTCTGAAGTCATTTTTGTCCTTGCTGAAATGTCTTTCTGATCAAATGCTAAGACTCTCAGCCTGGAACATGCCCAGTAACACTGCTGGTGGTTATTAGGTCTGCCTGAAAGATTATATAAGAACTATAAACTGCTATTATCATGTATATTAACCATATTTGTAATCGCCAACTTCTCCATATTTCCATAAATATCCACATCCACAGCTAGATGTTGATTACACTGTCCTTAGGATTGATGGATATGACCCATGCCAGTCCAGATGCTGCACAGCTCAATGTGCAAGCAAATAATCTGGGCATGTTTCCTGATAGATCTCAGCTGACCCTCTCCTTTGCAGAATGAGCAGAGAGCCTGAAAACTGTTTACACCAGTTCTACAGAGTTTTCTGTAACAATGGAAGAAGAAAGAAAGACAATTACATCACTACAGATTCATTACTGAAGTACAGGTAAAGCCAAGAGTATACCTTGACATCAGGATATAAAATGCTTCCAGAATCTAAAGACTGGGCCATGTAAAGAAACTCTGAGTTTTAAGTCTGGAAACAGGTCCGAATTTTTCAATGGGGAAAAATTCAAATCAGACAGAAATAGGGCATATATTAAAGTCTCTTATCAGGACAGTGCCTTACTAAGCTATAGAGAGAGAAAGTGTGTTTGTCTTTTGTTAGGTATTACCACATGATGTTCTGTAAAGGCCATCTTTGCATCAGCTTAGTGTATCCTTGCTGAAAGCCAAGCACATGATAGCTGACACAGGACCACACGTATCTGGAAAATGCAACAGTCAGTTTGCTTTACAAGGTCTTGCTGTGTGATGGAATAGATGAACTCTGAACTTTAGATCCTAAACTAAGGGAGATCACTGAAAAAAAATTGTGTCAAGTGGGAACAAGTTGTTGTACACTTGGAAATATTTTTATGTTCCGTAAACCAGTGGATGGTTTGATGCTCCCAAGACACGAGCTAAAAATCGATGATTTTTCAACAGTTTTATTAAAAAAAAAACAAAACTGTGATATGTGTATTCAAAAGATTTTGTACTGCCGTTGCTCCTGTGAAGAATGAAAGCACTGTGTTCTTAAAAATTCAAGTGTAAATGAACTATCATCTTCCAGGCAGTTCCAGTAATTTTTAGAGTGTTGCAAGCAGCTGGAGACTAAGGACATACAAGTTAAATTATTTAATAATTAAGTCCTAAAAAGTACTATAACTAATCTGTAAGTCAAAGTCACCTTTGACAGCTATGAGCTGAGTTTGTGAATTGTGTGACAGCATCAGAAACAGATGATATATTTTCTTCAGGGTAAATATTCAGGACTTGTTATAAAGTATTTTGGGGAGATGCTGGTGAAGAAAGTGCTTCCTGCATTAAATCTGATACAAGTAATTAAATATTATTTTTAATAAAGTGCATTCATAGAATCATTAAGGTTGGAAAAGACCTCAAAGACCATTTAGAACAACCACCAACCTGCCATTATTATTCCCCATTAAACCTTGTTCCTCAGTGACACTTTTTTTAAACACCTCCTGGGATAGGGATGCCACCATTTCTGGGTAGCCTGTTCCAATATTTCACCACTCTTTCAGAGAAGACTTTTTTCCTAATATGCAATCTGAACCTGGTACAACTCGAGGTCATTCCCTCTCATGCTATCACTGTTACCCAGGAGAAGAGCCCAACACCCACCTTACCACAACCTCCATTGTAGCTGTAGCGAGCAGTATGATATCCCTTGAGTTTCCTCCAAAAAAACCTTTCCCTCTTCCAAATTTCTTCTAATGTTTGCCAAGCTTGTTAAGTACATGTATGTAGAAAAGCTATTTGAATGGTCTACATGTCTTCTTAAAATAGAACACTAGTATTGTCTTGAAATAAGCATGGAGGGCATAAAGAATTCAACCATACTTTGTTAGAAGAAATCTGGAGCCATTCCTATTTTCTTTTGTTCTTAGAACAGTTCTAACATTCACACACTAATTTATAGTAGGTTTTGTAGAGTATTTTTCAAAATATTTGTCTTTCTTTTTTTTAATGAACTGCAGAGATGCAGTCCCTTGACTACATTCTGTGGATTAATCAGCATACTGTGAATTATATATACCTAATGAATTATCCCGTGTTCCACAATCAAATAAAAGAGATGAAATAGGTGACTGGATCCACAGTCTAATCAAGGAGCAAAGAAAGATACTGTTAACAGTTGTGAAACTGGGCCTCAAAGTGAAAGAGTAAATTAAACAATCTGATAGTGTATACACCCCTATTGCATCTGTTCTGCTAAGGTGTTTCTGTTCTGTACCAAGACACAGACAACGAGGAAAAAAGAAAAGAGGCAGGCCCAGCTGCCACCAAGGGAGTCAGTGTCTGTGTCCCAGTAATTAAATACTTTATGTACAGAAAGATACCAGATAACAGCAGTCTGACTTTCAAATATCCTGTGGCCTGATGGATTAGAATTCCTGTCTGAAGCCATAGACATCTGTTAAAATCTAAATACTTAATCAAATAGACTTAAGGTTTGTCTCTTACCTTTACATATCTCAGAATAGTTCTGATGAATTTTCCTGTTGAGTTCTCCAAGTCCTTCAGAGGAATACCTTCATTGCTGCTACCTGCTCAGTCACTTACTTTGTGAGGTATGGTACCAAGCATGCTGAACTGAGTTCAGCATATGAGAGCTCCTCTTTGGGAATTTTGTTACTACTACCTAATGCTGAGTTCATGAAATGAAATATTTCTCAACAGTAAGAGTGAAATCAAATGCAAGCAAAAGACTGAAAACTGTGTACTTGAATGTATCTGTTTTAAAGCCCTTCCATCTGGATGTTGGATATCTTCCTTATATGCCTGTAGGTATCTCTGTCAGGTAAGTTTTCATGTTCTCAGGAATTGCCTTCTTTTTTCGTAATGGATGATCTTCCGTTTTCTTGTATTTATTCCTTTAGCACTTTGCTAACTCCTCACTCTCCTCACCTAACTCCACAAGCCTTCATGATATCATGACAAACTTCTCATATATTAAAAAGAATTAGGCTATTTTGACATATTTTCTCATCTTGTTTATATTTCAGCTTCTTGCCAAATTTAAGTTACAAAGTATACATCAATACAGTGAGAATCCCAGCAATCCAATCTGCATTAAGTGTTCAGAGCAATTTAATATCTGTCAAAATCACCTAATATTTGCCACTTATGGAAGTGGAAGGGAATGTTAGAAAATGAATTAACAAACCACTCTGCGATCCAAAGCTTGACTCTTTTTAAGGCTTTGATGAAAGATTATGAAAACTATTTGGGAATACTCTTGCAGATTCTGTTGCAAGAATCAATAGCCTACAGTGGAATTTCACCCTAAGTCTATGGTTTAATATTTGTAGGCAATGTGACTTAAACAGTATATGTAGAAGTATTTGAAGATTTTTTCAATAATTATGGATCTATAGCTTTAAAATATATTCTCCACTAATGATAACTTACACTCTGAGCTTTAATGAACTTGTGTCGTATCAACTGACACTGATAAAGTTTTTAAAAATCAAAATATATGGAAACATAACCCACACCATTAGCACTCCTTGCATAGGTTAGCTTGGGCCAACTGCCGTTTTTAAATAGTTGTTGCTAAGATTATGGGGTAAGATAGAAGGCAAACAATGTTTTCTTTGATCACTTAAAGTTTACTGACGGGTCCATCTATGGCAGCAGGATATGGTTTTATTTGTGGATGTGCAGTGATTGTAACTTCATTTTCTTTTTTCCCTGTGGAAACAATCAAATCAATACCAAAACTTCCTCATGCATATTCTCTTTCCTTGCTACTTCTACTTTTTGAATACGGAAAAAAATTG
The DNA here is from genome assembly GCA_035772895.1 of Perdix hodgsoniae. Taxonomy (NCBI): domain Eukaryota; kingdom Metazoa; phylum Chordata; class Aves; order Galliformes; family Phasianidae; genus Perdix; species Perdix hodgsoniae. Next base: position 1,327,699 of record JAPSGF010000081.1, on the reverse strand, counting down.
AATGAAAAATATACTGAGATTTCTTTTAAGTATTGAAAACCTGCTGTTGTTGCAAGTTATGTTTTGTTCCCTCCAGAATTACTTCTTATCAGTGTTGGGATGTATTTTCTACTTCCAAAAGATGTATTGATTTCACGCACCCTGTCTGAAAAAGGAGCTATAAGTAACTTACTACATTTATTCCACACGAGCATATAATATGAACAATGCATATGTTTCTTTGGAGACTGTGGGCCAGCTACAGTATCATTCAATTAGACAAAGCAGAGTTCCTAACATGCTTGGGAGGATGTGGTGTTACTCTCCTTATATAATTTGAAATGCATGATTTGGGCTACAGCTAAAGATAAAGACTGTTTATCAGACTAAATATGATAATAAAGATGACTGTAATATCCTTTTTTTTTTTTAATGCAGGATACATACATACATCATACATTTACATACAACAAAAACCATATTGCTACATTGAAAAAAAATATGATGAGCCCTGTCAGAAAGTTGATGATATCAACTACTGTTCAGGCAGTTCCTGTTAAATAGTAGATCTTCACTAAATCCTTGTTTGTTTGTTATCTGAGTGCTATGAATCTCTCCCTGTGTCACTTCTTATTTCAAATTTTTCATTTCTGTTCTCTTTGCCTGAAGCTCCTGAATAGCTATTTTTATTGATGTATTTTGTAATGTCTTTCCTGTCTCACTAAAAACAGCAGATGTATTCTGGTTTGGGCCCAGTTCTATTTATAAATAATAAATGTTATGCCTTGAGCCCTCATTCAGAATGAGTATATAAGGAATTCCTTGATGCTTTCAGTAGGAAAATCTATACCTGTATTTTCTATCCTGTTTTACATACAGACTACATGATCAGATGTTGTCCTTTAGCAAGGATATGAAAACTACAACTCTGTAAAGTAAAATACCAAGCTCATTTTTATCTCAGTTAATGCCAAGTAACAAGGATGAGACTTGAAAAAGCCTGGGAAAACATTAGTAATATTTTCTGGATGCCAGAAAAATAAAGGCATTAACTGCAAGGCATTGCTAGTTGTCAGATTAGTTCTGCATGCTGAAATCTTGAAACGTTCTTAAATCAGCCAATCATTTAATTCAGATAAGATTTCTTTTTACGCATTTACTTTCCGAGAAAAAAAAATAATTCTCCAATTAATTTTAATGATGCCTTCTCTTTATTATACTTTTCTGTGGTAGTCGTGGCTTAACCCTGGCAGGCAGCTCAGCACCACCCAGTCAGTCACTGATTCTCCACAGGTGGGATGGGAGAAAGAACTGTAAAGGTAAAAATGCAAGCAATCATGCATTAAGGTACAATTTACTAAGAAAAGTAAAAGCTATATTCATGTGCAGAGTAAAACAAGGAATTTTTTGCTACTTCCTGTCAGTAGACTGATGTTCACTGACTTCCGGAACAGCAGGGCTCATCTTTCTTAACTGTTTCTTGGAAAGACAAATGCCATCATTTCAAACATTCTCTTCTCCCTCCTCTTTTATCCCAGATTTTATTGCTAAGCATGACACTTTATGGGATGGGATATTCCTTAATGAGTTTGGATCTGCTGTCCCAGCTGTGTCCTCTTCCAGCATCTTGTGCACCTAAAGCCTTCTTGCTCTGGGTAAGCACTGTTGAAACATCAGTGTGTTATTAAGATTATTTTCATCAAAGACAATTAGAATCATAGAATCATAGAATTGTCCAGGTTGGAAAAGACCTTAAAGATCCTCAAGTCCAACCACAACTTAATCATACTACCCTAACTCTGACAACCCTCCACTAAATCATGTCCCTGTGAACCACATCCAAACAGTTTTTAAACACATCCAGGGATGATGACACAACCACCTCTCTGGGGAGCCCATTCCAGTGCTTAACAACACTTTCTGTAAAGAGGTGTTTTCTAATATCTAACCTAAACTTACCCTGGTGCAACTTAAGGCCATTTCCCCTTGCCCCGTCACCTGTCACCAGTGAGAAGAGACCACCCCTAATTTACTCTGTCCCATCCAAAATCATGGCAGTGTTTCTTCCCAAGTGTTTAATTTGCACCTTAACAAAATGGCTGTGAGAATAATCAAGTATGAATGTTTTGCCATCCAAATATTTTGGCACAGATAATGTTAGTATTGATACTGAAAAAAAATTAAAGGAATTACAGTTGTAAAAGTGTACTAGAACAGCAGCTTTCCAAACAGAAGGCTGTAATTGGACTGAAAATAAAGAATTCAAATGGAGATATTTTCTCCCCAGGTGAAGTGTATACTAGTGATTTGTCAAAGTTAGGTCGTTGGAGAAGAGAACAAACTTCCCTTGTTGCATTTTACAGCTAATCTGGGATTCAAAGACATTTAGGCAAAGCAAGGAACTAGTACTGAGACAAATTTAAAGGATGGGTAACAAATGTCTTCTCAGTGCACAAGCAGCTTGAATTTCATTTTATATCTCTTATCAGTAAGAGAAGCAAAACTCCTTTAGACTACAGCAGATTCAGACTCTTCAGACTCCAGCAACTCGAGGAGGGACTCTTTATGAGAGTATCTAGTGACAGAATATAGACAGAATGAGGAGAAATGGCTTTAAAGTAAAAGACAATAGCTTCAGACTAGAAAATAGGAAGAAATAGTTTACTGTGAGAGTGGTGAGATTGGAACAGGTTGCCCAGTGAGGTTGTGGATGCTCCCTCCCTGGAAGCATTCAAGGCCAGGCTGGATGGAACTGTGAGAAACCTGGTTTAGAGGAAGGTGTCCCTGTCCGTAGCAGTGGGCTTCAAACTATATGATTTTTAAGGTCCCTTATAATTCAAGCCATTCTGTGATTCTATTGACTTTAAAGATCTTTATTTCTCTCATTGTACCGTCAATTCTCTTATTACTTCCTCATTAGGTTCTATAAACATTCACAGCATTAAGTTAGAAAAACTGAAAGAAAGAAAATCTCTGTAAAGAAGTAAAGATACTATTTCTCCTTCTTAAAACCAATACTACTACTCCTTACTTTCCTATTCAGTAAACATACCTATTTTCTTACACAATTTTTTGTTCCATCACTCTTGAATTGCTATTACAATTTAAAATTCCAAGGGTCATTAAACAAGAGTTTGGACATGTGTACTCTTTGGTGGGTAAAAAAATGGCTGTGCAGCTGGGTCCAAACAGTGATAAAATTGAAGTAAATACAACTGGTAACTTGTCACTAGTGGTGCTCCTCAGTGGTCTGTAGGGAGGTCTATTCTGTTGAATGCACCCTTAGTAAATCTGCAGATGACACCAAGTACAAACTAAGTGTCAATCTGCCTGAGAGTAAGAGGCCCTACAGAAGGACCTAGATGATCTGGATCACTGGAGGCCAGTGGGACAAAGTTCAACAAGACCATGAGTCAAGTCCTGTGCTTTGGTCACAACAACCCCAGGCAATGTTACAGGCTTGGGGCCAAGTGCCTGGAAATCTGCACAGAGGAAAACAGCGTGGGAGTGTTACAAGTGACCAAGAAGGTCGATGTCATCGTGGTTTGTATCAAGAAATAGTGCACTCAAAATGACTAGGGAGCTGATAGGCCCTCTACACTTGGCATTGGTGAGACTGCAACTCGAGTAATATGTTCAGTTTTGGACCCTTCACTAGGACACAAAATACTGAAGCTCTGACCTGAAGAAGAGCAATTAAACTCGTGATGATTCTGGAGAACAAGTCTTATAAGGAGTGGTTGAGGAAACTGGGAATGTTTACTCTGGAGAAGAGGAGACTTGGGAGACTTTATTGCTATGTACAACTACCTGAAGGGAGGCTGCATGGAAGTGAGTGTTGGCCTCTTTTCCAGGTAACTGGCAATAGCATGAGAGGAAATGGCCTCAAGATGTGCTAGAGGATGTTCAGTTGGATGTTACAAAAAAATTCTTCTCTGAAAGAGTGGTGAGGTATTGGAACAGGCTGCCTGGAATAGTGGTGGCATCACCATCCCAGAAATGTGTAGATGTGGCACTGAGGTACATGGTTTACTGGGCAACACTGGTGAAGTATTGTCCCTTAAAGTAGATGATCTTAGAGATCTTTTCCAGTTCTAATGATTCAATGATTATAACAAATACAGTTTTGGCATACTTCATGGAAGTGAATAGTTTCTTGCATTTTCTAAGACTTCTTTTCATGTGTGCAGTACAGACTGACAGACATTTAGTAACAATTCATTCTGCATATAAAATTACTTCAGTATAGGAACATTAGCAGGTACGAGTCAAATTCAAGAATGAAATAAAACAAACCCCTGTCAGCTGTTATCCTCCATACCTACATTTATACCTGTGTAGCCTGAAGAACTTCTGTTTCACAATTCTGTGACTGATTCCTACTTGCATTAGTGAAAGTGATGTGTTCTCATTGAGGAAAGAACACTAATTTCAAACTGAAGTATGAAAACTCTCTCCACCTTCATTTTGTCCCTATAATTTTTGAAGGAAAAAAAAGTCATGACAACTGTAGAAGCAGTTATTGCTGACTGAAGCAGAAGTAATACTTTCTTGTCTCCAAAATAAATGTCCATTGATATGTTTATTTTTAAATGATTTTGATATAGCAACTGCTTTGGGTTAGAATACTTTTCTTGGAATATTTCATTTTAGATCACCTTCTTGCTGTTGAAATATCTATCTTTGAGCTTGGCAGTATAAGAAATGTTTGTCACCTGCACTGCTCTACAGAAATAATAAGTTCCACTTCTCAACAGCATTGGAGATCCTAAAAATGGCAGGAGTTCTGTCATTCATTAATATTTTTTCTTCTTATTTTAAAATGTATTTGATCCATATAAAGTGGAAACTTATTTCTGCAATATATCATAGAACATCACAGAATCATGAAATCACAGATTCACAGAACCATTGTAATCTTAGAATCATAGAAGCAATCAGAGAATGGATTAGTTTGGAAGAGATCTTAAAGGTTATTTAGTTCCAGTGCTTCTGCTGTAGGCAGGCTTGTTTGCCTGAGTCCCCATCCCTCCCAAGCTTGAACACCTCCAGGGATAGGGTTTCCACAACTTCTCTGAGCACTTCGTGTTCCAGTTCAGTAAAAATTTTCCACTTAGCACCAAGACTAACTCTTCTACCTCTTTCAGTTTAAAGTCAGTCTGTCATGTCCTATCAATATCAGATGTAAAAACATGTTTTCCCTCCTGCTTATAACTCCACCCAAGTACTGGAAGGCCACAGTGAATCCTCCCTGAGTGTTCTTCAGGATGGATAAGCACAGCTCCTTCTACCTTTCTTCACAGGAGAAGTGCTTCAGCCCTCTGATCAACTTTCTGGCCTTTCTCTGGATCCACTCCAACAATTCCACATTTTTCTTGTCCTAGGGATCTCACACCTGGATACAGTACAGCAGATGTGACCTTAAGAGGGCAAAGCAAATGGGGACAATCAACTTCATTGCCCTGATTTTCACTACTCTTTTGAAGCAGCCTAACATACAGTTGGTCTTTCAGGCTGCAAGTGCACACTGCAGACTTATGTCCAGCTTTTCTTACACCAGCACCCACTCGTCCTTCTCAGAGCTTCTCTTGAGGAGCTCTTCTCCCTGTCTCTACACATATCTAGGATTGCCCTGACTCAAGTGCAACATCTCATTAGGTTCACATGTAAACACTTCTCAAGTCTGTTCAGGTCCCTTTGGATGGTTTCTCCTACTATTCTATTTTATCACTTGCACCACTCAGGTTGGTGTAGTTTGAAAACTTGCTGAGAGTGCATTCAGTTCCACTGTCTATATCAATTTGAAGAGCTCTGGTCCCAAGATGAACACCTTAGGGACATCATTCATCACTCATCACTGGACCTCATTTGTACATACAGATGTTTATCACAATTGTCTAGCTGTGGCTGTCCAAGCAATTAATTATCCATTATCTAGTCTGCTCTTCACCTGTCCATCTTAGAGATAAGTATGCTGTACGGAACCATGTCAAAAACCTTGCAGAATTTCAGATAGATGACTCTTACATGAATCAAATCTTACCAAAGTCAATGTAAATAAGCACGGAAACAGAATGGAGGAATAACTTCAAAAGAAAAACAAACAAACAAACAACCTACAACCAACTTCATTTCAGCATTGGATAAAGCCTCCTTCTACTGTGAATACATATATATCATTGTACTAGTTTAAATCTACTACTGGTTCATATTTTCTTGCAGGTTAAAACTTGTTTAATCTTTGATCTATACATGATCTTCTCTCTTTATGACTGATAAATCACATTATGTCGTATGCTAAAAAAGGTGAACAAGTTATGCATGAAACTAGTGTTCAATGCTTGTGTTAATATCTCTCTTCTAATGCAGATATTCTTATTTCATAATTTAATAACGAATGTTCTGCAGACCTTGCAGATTTATGAAAAATGCACAGTTATGTCATTGTATTTATTGAACTACCAGCCAGTTCAGCACTATATATTTGCACATTGCTTTGGGGATAAAACATCTGTTAATTAAGCCAGACAGCATTAGAAGCAAATGAGCTCCTTCTAGATTTCAAGTATGTAAATATTTATGGTTGTTACCTGGGAATTTCTAATTGCACTAATATCAAATTGATTATTCTGATTTAAAGAGTCCAGTAAACAGCCAAACAGCCAAATGATCAATAAGAACTGATCATTTTAGGGAGATACTAACATTACAATTGCTAATCGGTATGTTCTACTAGCCAATCCTTTTCTACAGTGAAAATAGTTTCATTGATTTAGAATTCCAATAAAAACAAATAGCATTCTAAAAGATTCTTTTGATACGGACTTCACAGAAAATGTCATTCCTTGCCATTTTTAACCAGGGAAAAATTATCCTGTATTTCTAACTGCATATGTCAGAATACTTTATGCATTTCCAGGTCTTCAAGTTAAGAATATCTGTAAACATGCACATAATTACAAGCACAGGATCCATGTCATGGATCCAACTGGTATCTGAATTGAAGCCTGACATAACCATAGTAGAAGTAAACAAAAGTAGTTTCATTGACCATTAAATGTAGATTGCCTGTGTTTAGATTTTGACTGGATTAGAATGAAACATGTTAGATGTATCTATAAAAGATGTTCTTGGCAGAAAAAAAACCTAACACATTTCTTTTCCAGGTATGAAAGAAAAAACTGTAACATTTTTTAAATCACTCACCCTCCAGCAAATTTACAGATATGAATTTCGAGCTGTTGGAGTGCCAGCAACACAATACTATCATAAGTAATCATTTTAGGGGAAAAAAATTTAAGAGACAATGTAAATTGAGATAAGTTCAAGAGGATAGCTTTTTTTCTTTTTTTTTTTTTTCTTTGGAGGGGAAGTGGGAGAGGGTTTTGGAGTAGGGGGCGAAGGTTAATAAATGTAGCAAGCAAGAGTTCAACTACTTTTTGAGGTGGATTCTTGTGGGGACAATTCCACTACCCACCTGTGTACTCTGGCCAACATAAATAGAAACTGTTCTTATTTTTCTTATTTCACACCTTCTCAATCCCTTAACCCTCCCTCAACAACCCTGCCTTTTTTAAATATATGCAAATATATTATTATAATATTGGCTATCTTAGTTTTTGAAAGTACTGCAAGGGCATGTCAGAAATACTGTTGGAAGTGAATAAGTATAGGCTAAACACAAATATGTTTATTTCAGGCCCTAGTATACAGTCAGAGTGTAGGACACAGTCTGGGATACCAGGACTGACAGGGTAGGTTTTTGCCATGCAGGATCTGCCCCACTGCCTTCTGCTGTGCGCAAGCTGAAGAGGCAGTCCCTTCCCAGTCCCATCACAGTCATGATGATAGGATTGGGCCATGGTCAAGATTGAAAGATGAGCTGGCAAATTAAGACCAGGCCTGCTAGCCAAATACCTGGCAGTGGTGCATGCTAAGAGCCATTACATCAATAACTGCCCCTTTTTTTTGCATGATCAGAATGAAGCTGAGGCCCGTAACTGTTTCATTCTCTATAACTCACTGGCTAAGAATAGTGTCAAATGTCGAGTTAATCATGTGGGAGAAATCATAAAGAATGCAAAATAATAGAAGCATAGACAGTCATCAGAGCATAAATGCTAAACAGAACATATGTATGTTCATAAGACAAAGGGAGTAAGAATCATGTAGCCCTGCTACTCACTACGATGTGGATCTGAATAAATTACTTTTTCTTGTTGTTCTCTTTCCTTGAATGTCTAATTTACTTGAGCTGTTCTAATTCATTTTATATCAACTATTATATTAGCTCGGGGCAATCATTTTTCTTCAGAAGAGATGTGCTCAGTCTTTTCAGATAGACTGTTTTTGTCAGAGTATATTCTAGTTTCTGGTGCTAGCAAGAAATAGAACTAGAGTATTAGGCAGAATCAATTTGAAAAATCAATTTTTAAAGGCAACAATACTTTGCAAAGCATCGTGGCATTCTATGTAATTTATTATGTTTTCTGAGAAAAATCATATAAGAAAAGGATATTAGCTACATGAATCTTCTAGCATTTTCTTACATCTGATTTTTTTATTTTATTTTTTATTTTTGCAGAAAATCAAAACAAAAAGTGATTGGTTTTAATCATCACATGATCAGAAACTATTTCTTATCTCTGCTGCAGAACCTTTTGATGGAAGTATTTTTGTTCCCAAACAAGCATATTCCCACATGTAGTCTGTAACTTGCTACCTCTTCTGTAGGTCAATCCTGCATGCCAAAATATTCATCCATAACAAATTTTGGTACAGTATTTTCCACAGTTTCATTTAAGAAATTTAAGCACAGGCTTAAAGAGGTGGAGAAGCATCCATCTATCCTCCATCCTATACTGAGTCCACAAATTTCTCTCTAAAATGCTTTGTGCTCCTCTGGGAAAAGAGGCAGTGGGGTCAATGCCTTGAGATTCTCTGGAGAATACCTCCTAAGTGCTTCTCTTAGAAGTTCTGTTGCTCTATCCATCTCTGTTTTGTTTACCTGGCTTTTTTTTTTTTTTTCTGTCTGAATCTTACATTGGCACTCACAGTGGAAATAAAAACAGACAGTAGATAGGTTGAAATCCAGCTTTTCCTTTTTTTTCCTCCTGAAATCCTGTGTTGTCCTTTCCAAATTTTCCTAAATGTAACAATCTTAAGAGCTCATGTAACCCTTTTAACATTCTACTGAGTTACATCTGTTATTCAAACTGTTCGAATTCACCAGTTCACCTCTGCATATCTCTTCCTGCCTTTTGTAGATGCAAAGAAATAGTAGGATATGCTGGTTTTGTGATCTGTGTGCAATAGCTAGGGTCTTATTTTGAATCATGAAAAATCCCTTGGCAGTCCCTTAATGTCATTACAATCTGGTTAATATAATACAATACAATGTAAACTAGTGCATGTATGTATATATATTACATAATGTTAAACACCCGTCAAAATTTGGGTATTTTTAAATAGGCTTACACTAGCAGTAGAAGGTGAAGAATTATTGGCATGATGTAATTTACTTGGAAGATAAATTGTAGCACACTGCTCTAGCCGTGACTACCAGGCAACACTGCTTACAAAGCTTTGTTATTTTATGTTTTGAAAAGTCAATTATATTGACTACATCCTTCAATGAAAGAAAAAAAAAGAAGAAAAAAAAACATGAAAAAAAGACAACAGAGCTCCATCTCCAAGACTTTAATTTTGGTTACATCTAATCAGGTTAGAGATATTTTAGAGTACTGATCTACATTGAAAATTAGAAATGTGCCTGGTCAGGTTCTGAGTGACTGGATGCCAAAAAGCATTTGGGAAACCAAAATTGCCACCTAGTAGAAGTGGTCAGAATCATTCAAAGAAAAAAAAAAGGGGGGGGGGGGAGCTGATACATTTATAAAGTGAGAGGGATAAAATGCAGTAATTAACTCTCAAAACACACATAAAATGAATGGATTTGGTATGCATGTCTGATAATGTTCAGTAAAAAATCATTCTGATTAATAGGAAGTTGGAGTCATGCTGACAAGACATACAAATATCTTTCTGCTTGCAAGGCTTGCAAACATCTTGTAAAAAATCAGTGCTCTGTGAAACAAGTGCTTTTCACTTCCAGAATGACCAGAAATAGATTCCATCTTTAATGACAATTTTAGCTATCTTTTCAAGAGGAAACATATTTTTAAGTCAGCAAAAATTTAAGAGAAATGTAAAGATGTAAAAAATACTTGACAGAAAACGAGATTCTTGAAGCTTGGTTTGTCTACCTTTAAACTGTATGGAGTATTATTTCTTGTGGGTGGGTGGGTAAAGTTTTCTTCTGACAGTGTTATCCTTCTCAAAAATGTGGGTTACAAGTATTTCATGCTGAAGATATGGATGTGAACTGCAGCGAGGCAAACTAATGGAAAGCCTAGGTGACAGCACAGAAAAGTTTAATGTCTTCAAGTAACTACTTCACTACTTTATCATAACACAGGCAAACAGTACCATAAAACTAGATTAAAATAGTGAAGATTTGGGACTATAATCCAGAAACATTTTCCTTAATAAATAATGGAAGATACATTAAACAATCTTGTGTTCAACTGCTCTTTTGGTATCAGAAATTATTTCACTCCTACAGTGGAATTTCTTCATCTTCTTCAATTACGTTTATTGCGCATAACATTCTGAAAGTTTCTTTCAATAATCAGTGCCCAAACAGCATTTCAAGTCCAAAAAATATTTTTTGAAGAAGACCAAAAAAAAAAAAAAGAAAAAGAAAAAAAGAGAGATCATGAGAGTTCTTAGAACAGAATTTATTTCCCTGTTTTTCCTGGCACAGTGTGTTGCACTCTTTTAGCTCTGCTGGCTGGTGTGATTACTGCAATGCAACTGAGCAAAAACAATTCCCATTCTTTTGCAAACTACTCTGTGTACTTCTTACCAATATTTCTTGATTTATCAATTTCCAGTATCTCCATATCTCTCCATGCTGTCAGATCCATACAGATTTGACACGTTTGATATATATTTTACTACATAAATAAGCATAGCTTTAAAATAACACCAATTTCATTTTCAGAATAATTAGACCAACAACTCAAGATCTAACTGTGTAACTTAGCACATAATTTTCCATTCTCTTTATGGGACACCTCTTTCTAATTGCTGCGGAACATCACAGAAAGGTTCATACTTTATTTTTACCTTCATAACTTTTATGTAAGTATGACAGAAATCTGATAAAGTCAGAAAAACATGAAATAATTAAATTTATACCTCACTCTAGCTATTGCTGTCTCTACTGAACAGTATTGTGTATACTTCTGAGACAGATATACTCCTTTATATGTGATACTGTAGCTCATACAGCAAAACATGTTTTTTGTTATTTTTAAGCTGCATATAATGAAATTAATACACTCTAAGCAAGCTTGGCTGATGTGCTTTTTGCTTTTGTATTCTTTGTTTTTAATAGAGTAGACAATAGAGCAAATGTTTGACTGAAATTACCTGTACTTAGCTTTAACAAACACAGGTTGAACTATGTTCTCTCTCTCTCAGTTTAGTGAGACAGCAACATAAACAATAAAGTGACTTGTAATGCTGCTTAAATAATAAGTGCTTAAATAATACAAGTATCTTCACTATAACAGGAATAAATTTCCTGTGGTCGTTTTTTGTTTGTTTGTTTCTTTGTTCTTGTTTTGTTTTTACCTACTGCAGATGAAGATAATTTACACTGTCAGAAACGGCCTTATTTCAAGACTGTGTAGCTTAAGGAGAGCTGGGGTTACAAATTGGAGATAACACAATAGTGAGAGGCAGCTTACGATTTTGGTCCAAGTCTTTCTTCAAATTGAAAAAAAAAAAAATCATCCTTTTGAGCTGATAAAACTCAGGCTATACAGGAAATGGATTTTACAGTGCTTTTTCATTTCTATTTATTTTACTCCCACGGTTATTTGATTCCCTTCTGTGCCCAAGCACACTTAAGAATTCCTTTATTCTTCATGGGAAAAACAATTTAGCAACACTTCCTCCAGAAACACAATAACAAATTTTGTTCCTAACTGCAGTAGAATGTAGAGGGATAACAAGACTGTACAGCTTTGACATTTGAAAGCTTATTTTATCAACATATGGGGCGATAATTGATCAAATGATGTATAATTATCAGGTTTAAAAAATGATTTTGAAACGTTCGTAAAGCTGTGGCTCAGAATTATATGTAATATTCCTTGATACCTTTTTTCTTTTTTTGAGGAGAATCTTTTCTGGATTTTGATCTTTTTGAATCACGTTTAGATAGTTTATTTCCACTCGTTCTGAACTGTATGATCTTCACACTGCTACGTGTGAATGAACTGGAGATGCTGATTACTGATCACCAAACTCCTGCCATTTAGATTTAAGTGAAATTTACCATTCCTGCTTGTTACCTTGCACAATTCAGAGATAAATAAAAATATCATTTTTCTCCATGATTCTTGATTTGATTCCTCTCATATCTAATGTTTTCTTTAAACATTTCATACTTTTTTCATACAAAGGGATATGCTTGTTTTCTCACCTGTAATGAAGGCACCAACATTTTCTTGATGAATACAGTAGTGGGGACCGGTAAAAATCTTGGAAAAAATCACTGCAAGTCAAAATAAGTCATTCTCACTTACTTGAGATTATTGAACTAGAAGATGAAAATTCTTGTTCTGAGAAAGGATAAATGATTGCTCTTCTCATTGTTGATTAATTCATTGTATCTATGAATTTTCTGCCTTTTCTCCTGTAAAGAGCCTCTGACTTGTGCAGTATGTTAAAAAGAATAGGCCTGCTCTATGCTCATTTCATGGACCATCTTTCATTTCTGTTTCCACTGTGTCCTTGACACTGAAGGATTCTCACCCTACTATTTGCTAATCACAAGAGCTGTGGCCCTGTGTGCTTGGATTATTTATATCTGCTAAGTCAGTACTCCTTCCTGATGAATCATAGGACAAGCAGCTTTCTCTTCTTACAGCTCTGCAACCCTGTCAATGCAAATTCTAATTTCCCTTGTATTTTGCTACCCCTGCACTCTCACTTGACATATACAGAGATTGGGAAAATGTCCCAAAAAAGAAAAGAAAACCAGTATGAGTGACTGGAGTGAGGTAGTGGACTTTGTGCTACTACAGAATTGTTATGCTTAGATGTAGAAGGGAGAAATATTGTAGACCTAATTATTCCATGTCTATCAATTTGTTAAAGCAGTGAGAAAAACGTGAATAATTATGAATTTAATGAGAAAAATATCTCACAGTTACAGTAGATACTCCAACTAAGACATATTCTTGGAGTTCTGTAGGGCTGTGATTTTTTAAGTTTCAGGAATACCAGTTTACAAGGATGTTGAAGAAAATAGATTTGTGCAAAGCAACTATGACCTTTCTAAAAATAAAAAAGAAAAGAAAAAAATCACAGGAGACAACAATGTTGTGAAGAGATCTGCTGCTGGTTTAGAGAATATTCTGATCTTGAATTCAAACTTTGAAGTTTAGAAAGAAGCCTTTGTCCCTCTTACTGAATATTAATCTCAGCACAGTCTTAGCTTATGTGCTGCTCAGATGTATATGCAATTCTGATGCATTACATCCAGACCTTTGAGTGATTCAGTTTCCTTACGTTTTTTGTTTTTGTTTTGGAATTTTGTTGGAATTTTGATATGTCTCCCTTGAGACTTCAAGCTGTGCAATGAACATGATCTGAAAAATGGAAAGAGAACAGTAGATGAGTCTTGGGATATTAAAATGATGCACCCACGTGGTAAAGGTTCTGAAGACGTAATTTGCTATGTGTGTTGTAAAGATAATTTTTGCATCAATAGAGGTGCACTGATGAGACGACTGATTTATCACACAAGTCTAATAAGAAGTCTCTACTATTGCACACCATGTGTTTGAATCACTGTATTCTCTCTTGGTCATAGAAATCATCATATTTTACCAATTTTTTTCTGAAGTAAAATGTATGGGAAAATGTTTTAAACTAAAAGAGATAATTAGATTACGTATTAGGAGAAATTTCTCTACTCGGTGGATGGTGAGGCACTGGAATAGGTTGCCCAGACAAGCTGTGAATGTGCCATCCCTGGAGGAATCCATTGCAGCACTGGATGGATGGTACTCTGAGCAGCCTGATCTGGTGGCTGGTAACCTCACTCACTGCAGGGAGATTGCAATTAGAGGGATTTTAATGTCCCTTCCTAGCTAAGCCATTTTATGTTTGTATGAAAAAAAAAAAAAAAAAAGAAAAAAAAAGAAAAAAAAGAACAAAACGTGTAATAATGTAGCATAGAAACGTATAGTGAAAATCAAATTGCTGAATTCCTCGTCCTAGATTCTGGAAGTTTTTTTTTTTTTCACTGATTCTCCTTTCATCTTTTGGGAAGAGATACACAATAACTACATACAATTTTAATTATACTCTTCTGGGGGACTACCTTGTATTCCTCCTAATACTGAATTCTGTGTTCAGTTATAACATCAGTTATAATTGTCCATTGCTTTCTAAGCTTAACAAAGGCGCTTAACACTACCCTAAGACATAAGAACTGAAAGTATTACGTTTTTCTTCCTTGCACAAGATGTTAGACAGTAAACTGACTTTATGATGATCATTTATTTCTGCTAAGAGCGTATACATTACAGAAGCAGACATCAGCAGTATCCAAGTCATTTCCTTGTCAGGATTATCAAATCCCAGGATGAACCTGTCATAGATATCATACTAGAATGAATAGTGGCTTTTGTAGAGAACTTGACCATGTGCATGAAATAATTTCCTTAATGAGTGAGAAGGTTTTATGTAAGAACATACTGATATAGAGAAACAGCACAAAGAAATTTGTATTATTTTTTTCTATGTATAACATCTTCCTCAAAATCTTTATCTTTCACTAATCGAATGCTTGCAATCAGATTGTGAAAGTTCTAAAGACTATTAATGAATACTTGTTAGTATATTTATTGAGTTATAAGTGGAGTTAAAGATTATTTATTAAGTAAATAAAAGATTCATAGGTAAATGTCTTGCTACCATCATTATAACTAATAAAAATAAAATCCTAAATGATCCTCCATGTGTTCTGTTCTTGAATTTCTGAATGCTGGTGCTTGAAGTAGACTCAGAGAACCAGAGGGTAGAACTGTGACATTTCATTTTGGCGGAGATCTGTCCCTGTAAATTAACTTGTGCTCCCATACAATGCAAAATCTATCAAAGTCCCTGAGTGTAAGTCTTGTTATGCAGTAACTGGATTGGCATCTTCACATCTTTTCTCTGTCATTTGTGACCTTTACTGTATACAGTTCTAGACCTAGTGTCACAGAACAAGTTGCCCATCACAAACCTTGGTTACTATGTATGTCTCTCGCCTACATAAAACATGCACGGAAAATCAAGTTATCCGGTAACAATTAGCTTAAATTATTTCTTATAAAAAGATTCACAAATGTATTTCCAGGCTGAATTTCTCAAAAATTCTAAAAAAAGATAGTGCTTGGATGGTGTTACATATGTAGAATACTTCAAGATGCAAATCAGTTATTTTTCATCTCCCGAGTGATTTTAACGATTTCATATACTATGATTCTTACCCTGTTGAACATTTGAACAAGCTATTCAAATATTCTGGATGGCATTTTTTTCTGCATAGCCATGTTATCTAAAATAAACTGGAGAAGAGAAATAAGGAAAAACTACATAATAAGTTGAACTCTAGTGAGAAAAAGAAAAAAAAAAAAAAAAAGACTAAAAGTAATGAAACAACAATCCTTTTTCTCCCCGTATATAAAAAAATATTTTTGCCATGCAGTTATTCAACGACCTAATATCCATCAACATTGTGTCATCCTATCACAGAACCATAGAATGGCTTAGGTTGGAAGGGACCTTAGAAATCATCCAGATCCAATCCTCCTGACACGGGCAGGATTGGCAACCACTAGATCTGGCTGCCCAGGGCCTCATCCAACCTGACCTTGGATGTCACCAGGGATGGAGCATTTACAGCTTCTCTGAGTGACCTGTGTCCTCTGAGAAAAGATTTTCCTCCTAATACGTAATCTAAATTTTCACTGTTTTAGTTAAAAACTGTTCTCTCTTGTCCTATCACTATGAGATCATATAAAAAGGTGGTCAACCTCCTGCTTATAAGCTCTCTCTTTAAGTACTTGAATACCACAGTGACGTCTACCCAGAACTTTCTCTTCTCCAGCCTGAGCAAGCCTATCTCCTTCAGCCCTCTGATTATCTTCGCAAACCTCCTCTGGATCTGCTTCAACAGTTCCACATCTCTCTTGTGCTGGGGGACCCCAGATTTGGCTGCTGTACTCCAAATGAGGCACCACAAAGGTAGAGCAGGGTGGGAGCAGACATATGAAGAGAATCTTATATTTTCCTTAAATAAAGTATATTTTATAATTATTCTTATACAAAGGAACGTCACTAAAATTTGCACCTCAGTAATATTTTTATCCTATTCATCTCTGTTAACCATCAGACTTACTGTGAATTATGATATCTGATTCTTTATCTCTGGCTTGCAATGTCATTGTATTCAGGAGAGAAAAATATATATGCAGCTTTTTATAAACTATGAACTCTTATTTTCTTTTTTGTTCTCATCTTGGTATCAAGAGTATATTCATGATAGCAGTGTAATTTAAACCTACATTCTTTCTAGGGGCTGTAGACCTGAATGCAGTACTTCAAACGTGGCCTCATGAGGGCAGACAAGAGAGGAATGATCACCACCTTCACCCTGTTTGCCTCCCCGCTTTTGATGTAGCCCAGGATGCATGTCTGACTCATGTCAAGCCTCTCATCCATCATAACCTTCAAGTCCATCTCTGCAGAGCTGCTCTCAAGACCTTCTCCAGTCTTGCATTTGGCTTTGTTGAACTTATTTAGACTCTCATGTGCCCTCTTTTTAAGCCTCTTCAATGTCCCTCTGGCTAGCAACTCCAGAGATTTCCTCCAGCCCCTACAGTTCTGTGATTTTGTGATCCTTTCCTTTTATTGTGTCAACTGTGCCACTCAGCTTGGTGTCATCAGCAAACCTGCTGAGGATGTACTTGAATCCAATGTCTAGTTCATTGATAAAGATGTTGAAGAACACCAGTCCCCCATTCTTACAGCATGAGGAATTTCACTCCCCCAGCCTCTACCTAGAGGTTCAGGGACATGACATGCATAGGAAGCCTGACTTGAAGATGAGGGTAAAAAATTTAATAAGTACCTCAACTTTCTACACATCCAATGAAGCCAATTTTCCATTCTCAATTATCAGACTCCTTTGCCTGTCAATGGGTTAAGAAACATTGGAAAACTCTGTAGAAGAATCAAGCGCTAATTAACGGTGATCTAGAAGTTATCTGTAGAATCTAGATGACAAGAGTACCTAAAATTACTTGTAAAGATGCAGAAACATCTAAAAAAACCAACTGGATATTTCTTTTTTTTCCCATAATTTACACAATATTGCAATAGTAACAACAATATCACATACACCCTGTGTGTGTACTGCAATCTGAGTATTTTCAAGTCATCTGTTCACCAATAAGTATGAGAATTCATACAAGCACAGAGGTAGAAGGGGAAAAATACACTGCAATTTAAATAAGGGCTGAAATGTCAGTCCTTCTTGATTGTATCACTTCCTAGTTATTTGTGAAAGCCTCAAGATTTATTCAAGATAACCAAAATTTGCAGTGTTTCTAATATGGAGCAGGACATATATACTCTCAGAATATATACGGATGATTTAAAATACTGTCATGGAGACATGGGAAGGAATAGGCTTTGGAAAGAGATTTCTTTGCATGTCAGTTGCATTACTGCAGATTCAGAATCTGATTTCACCGAATATTTATAAAATGCCTATTTGCTAAGAATTAGAATAGTCTTATGAAAGTCAGAAAATATTTATCATATCTGTTTTTTTGTTTGTTTGTTTGTTTGTATTGGGTTTTTTTTTTTTGTTTTGCTTCTTTTGTGTAAAAGTCTTAAAGGAACTAGTTTAACAAGAAAGAACCATTGAACCATTGACACTTAAATGTACAACCATAATTATTACACATTTAACAAGAATGCCAAGGCAAAGAAGAAATGAACAAACAAAAAATTCTGGGAGGGCTGTTTGAGGCAAACAAGACATTGCTAAAGGAACCACATCATACTTTAAATGACACATTCTGCCCTATTTTTAGGCATATATTTTTAACTGATTCAGCACGTTCTTGTTCTAACTCCATCTGGCTTATGGAGATCAGAAATCCATTCAGTTCTACTATTTCCACTTCAGGAAGATGATCTGTACACATGAAAGAATTTAATGCTTTATGAAATGAAAATTATCATAAGTCTGGTTGCAGTGGATAGGACTTAAGGGGATAAAAAATCAGTGGTTGACTATCTCTAAAATTTGCTTCTGCTTCCTGTGAGAGTAAGAGAGTTCCCTCAATTGGGAGAAACCATGAAACACCAGTGAAAGCAGGAAATACAATTCTATCAAAATTGGGCTTTGCTGAGTGTGCGCCAAGCCATGTTAGTTTTGCACAGTGGTGTTTCTATTCTTTTCCTGACAGCTTTTTTATGATAACATTTATGCTACATTTTTACTACTTTGAACCTTCTGACAGCAGTGTTGTAATAGCATTCAGAGGTCTATCCACAATTCTAAAGATCTATTTCCTCAATGTAAATGGATAATCTGGAATACTTTAATGTCACGTGTCATTATTTTTCTTCCCCTTTATTACTTCTGTACTTTGAAAAACAGATTACCAAATATAAGTTTAATATCCAAACAAAAACTTCTGGAAGTTCTTCTGGAAGTTCTTGACATTCTCAGTGATATTTGAAAAGTCATGGTATTCAGGTGAAGATGCTGATGACTGGAAAAAAGGTAATGCCACCCATTTCTAAGGTGACTATCCTTAAAAAGGTGTCCCAGGGAACTACCAACCTAACAGTCTCACCTGTGTGCTAGAAAAGATCATAGAGCAGATCATTCCATGAAACTATAATGAAAACAGGAGGACAACTATATGAGACAACCACCATGACTTCACCAAAGATAGGTCCTGCCTGACCAAGCTTGTGACCTTCAATGATGGTGTAACTGTCAGTGGACGAGGGGAGAGTCACTGATGTCATCTACTTGGACTTCAGACAGGCCTTTGACACTGTCTCACACGACTTCTTACCAAATTGCATAGATATAAATTTGACAGGTGGACTGTTCAATGGGCAAGGAACAAGTTATGAGATTGTACATGGACAGTGGTGGTTAATGGCTCAATATCCTTATGGAGATCAGGTAGGAATAGTGTCCCTCAGGGGTCTCAATGCTCTTGAAATCATCACTGATTTAAAGACATTAACAGTGGGATTTCATGCACCCTCAGCAAGTCTACGGATTACAAAAAGCTGTGTGGTGCAGCTGATATGCATAAGGGATGAGATGTCATCCAGGGAGACCTACACAGGGTTGAAAAGTGGTCCCAGGAAAACTTCACAACATTCAGCAAAGCCAAGATCTTGGCTTACCGGAGTTATGGCAACCCCCGCTATCAATATAAACTGCTAGATGAATGAATAGAGCACAGCCCCACTGGAAAGGACATGGGTTTCCTTGTGGATGGATGAACATGAGCTAGCTATGTGCCCTCATAGCCCAGAAAGCCAACTGTGTCCTGGGCTGCATCAAAACATTTGTGGCCAGCAGGGTGAAGGAGGTGATCCTGCCCTTCTGCTCTGCTGGCGAGATCTCACCTGGAGTACTTTTTTTGTAGCAGTATTTCCACTGCCCGAAGTAATTAACCTCCCCCCCTCTCTTGTGAAGGTGAGGAACATTATTAGTTTCCTCTCATTAGAAAAAGATTGAATCTGTCTAGATAAAATGTTGTAATCTTTGTCCTCTACTTCCTTCTCTATGACAGATTCTTTTGGACTGACCAGATTCCTCTCACTATTCTGCCTGTATGTTAAATTCTAACAGTTTATTTTGAGCTGTTTTATCTTTTATTAAGATAAAGTCTGCTTATTAAGAATTCTGCTGTCTCCCTCTTTTAATTGTCTAGGGAAAAATGATCGGAACTGAAATGATTGGAAGTGTGTCATTTCTTTTTCCCCAAAAATATGTGTTTATCTCAGACTGCTTATCTGAGAAACCTGAATCCAGCTCCCAGTCTGCTGTGGAAGATTTTTTCTTCTTAAGTGGCAGTTAATGAAATTTGTTGCTCTATTTTATATAGGTAAAATTTTTTTCAGTCACAATTAGATCTAGAATGCTGGTAAAAAGGGATTTGCCATTCTGGACACAATGTAAAGTTAATTTAGTAAAGTATTCAAGGATAATCCTTCCTGTGATTCAGTCTTTCTCTAATTGTTTACAATGAGGTTGGACTTAAATTTTCCACAAAAATTGATAGATTCCACAAATCTTGATATTGTCTAAAGCATTATATATTTGGTTAATATTATGGCTCTCTTTTAGGAGTTTGTTGTATTCTTAAGCTTCATAACATATTTGAACAATGACTTTCATGGCTTATTGAACAAAACATTTAAATTTGAAATTAGATTTGAATATGAACTTAAAATTGACTTCCTGTTTGCCTTGGACCAGAATGTCTTTGTTTACCTTCTGAATATCAAGCATAAGTCATAAATAAAATCAACATTAATCATTTCAGTATTTTTTATCTTGAGATCTTCCAGTAGTCAATCTAAGTCTACTAGTCTTTTTTAAATGAAAAATCTATGCAGATAATTTTATGCATTATTTACGTACATATGAATATTTTCTATACCCTTTATATCATTCCATATACTGCCTTTAATATGGTGATTAGTTTTTGTAACTGTAACTAGGTTATGAAATTGTGGTCTTTGTTGAACTTTGACTCTTAAAATGTTTTCCTCCAGTGGTACAGCTAATTTAAAACCACAGAAGATGTATTCTCTTCTTCATTGATAATTCAACTGCTTTTATCAACTTTCAATGTTATTTAAAATCAGTTTATCAATGCATTTAATTTTGAATAAAATTCACAGAATTTTCCTACTTTGCTCTCTGAACATGGCCAAAGTAATAAATGTGTCACGTGAAATTTTTGTTACCTTATTGTACACCCCTAATATTTTTCAGTGGAAATAGGTCATTTCACATTAGCTTCTTGTCTCTAGCTTAGTTTTTGATCTGTATCAATTCTTTGCATCTCATCCAATGCTTGCACATTTTCTTTGGTAACTTCAACATGCCAAGGATGTTGTCTTTTGGAAATGTAAATAAATTATGTTGCTTTCTCTCACCAATTCCATTTAAAGCAAAGCAGTGAAATGCAATTTTCCTTTACAGAAACACTGAAAGTTAGAAACAGAAATCCATCTAAATGTGAGATTCCCAAATAGATTTAATTCACGTACACTAATTAATACCTAACATGCATTAACATCTGTCTTGCTACCTAGCATGAAGTAAAAGCTCAAACTGTACTGGAAAATATGTTCAGTTGGCATACACAGACAAAGAAAAATAAATTCCCCAGTATGAACTCTGA
Organism: Perdix hodgsoniae; assembly: GCA_035772895.1. Lineage (NCBI taxonomy): Eukaryota > Metazoa > Chordata > Aves > Galliformes > Phasianidae > Perdix > Perdix hodgsoniae. The sequence goes on along the minus strand of JAPSGF010000081.1, from coordinate 1,306,130 downwards.
GATAATTAATTGTGGAAATGTCCCTGAAATATTTCAGAATATGATCTACTGAAGTTTTTCCAAAGAAATGTAATACCATGTGCAGTGTTATTTGAATTTTTGCAGATATTTATGTGGAACAGTAAATCACAAGTGGGATGAAACAAAACCTGTATTGTTGAAAAATTAAAAGATACATTGGACATGAGTCAAATATATTAGAATTGACAGGAGAGGGGAAAAAAAAAAGAGAGAGAGAATAAGAAAGGCAGAATGCAACTTCCTGGTCCTGCTGGTCCTGGATTTAGACAAAGAAATCAGAAGAAAACTGTTACTGGACACGGAGCTTGCCCATACAGATGAGCTCATTAAAGGAAAACTGTTGTTAGGGATAAAGGAATAAAACAGAGGTTGCGACTCTTAAGCACACCCTTCTGAGAACATAAGAGCTCTCCATTCCCACTTGTAAGAAATCAAGCACAGCAGGCAGGATACAGTCATGGATGAGCAAGGACCTGCTGGTTAAACTGGGATTAGGAAAAGAAATGCACAGGCAGTTGAAGCAGGGACGTGTGGCCATCTGGATGTGTCGAGATGGGATAAGGAATGCCAACATACAAACAATTCAAGACAGAACTTGGCAATGGGTGCAAAGAATGAGAAAAAAGGATCCTTTAGATACATTGCTGTGAAGAGAGAGGCCAGTAAGAGCAAAATCCCTCCCACTGTATAAGAGTAGAAAGAAAAAGAAAATCCTTTGACCTACTGGCCATGCTCTTCTTGATGCACACCAGGATACCATTGGCCTTCCTGGACAGAAGGGCTCACTACTGGCTCATGGATAGCCTGTTATGCCCCAGGGCTCCCATGTCCTTATCCTCAGAGCTTCTTTCCAGCACCTCATCCCTAATATGTATTTGTGCATTCCTCCCAGGTTCAGGACCCTACACATGCTCTTGTTGAGGTTCATCTGGTTCCTCCCTCTCCAACTTGACAGCCTGTCGAAGACTCATTGAATGGCAACACGGCCTTCTGGTGTGACAGTTACTCCTCCAGGCCTTGTATCATCAACAAACATGCTGAGGGTAGACTCTATCCTCTCATGAAGGTCATTGACAATGATTTTGAACAAGATCTGACTCAGTACACCCCTGGGTAGCACCAGTTGTTACAGGCTGCATTCTGTCCCACATTTACTAAGCTTCATTAGAAGAATGTTGCAGAAGACAGTGTCAGAAGCCTTCCTGAAGTCATGGTGCACAATATGCACTCCTCTCCCCTCGTTTGCCCAGACAGTGATGACAGGATCTCAGCTTTTCTTTTATCTCATCCTTTTATCCTGTGTTTCAACAGAGTTGCTGATCTTTAGCTCAGGTTTGTTTCAAATGAATTTAATTGAAATAATGTTATTATAGATAAAATCAGGTAGAGAGAATGCTCTTCAGCAGACTGTGACATGCTCTATTTGACTTAGACTTGATGAGTAGTGTGAATGTAGGCACAAAAGATTTGTGACAGATAGACACAAAGGCACAAATATATCTATAATCATAGCATTATTATAATTGGTATGATTTTCTTGAAATTATTCCCGAATCACGTCATAATAGTTCCATTTACAAGTATGATTAGCTCTGTACATAATCCCTCTCTTAAAAAGAAGTAGTAAGAATTAGCATATAAGATCAACTGTAAACCCTTGGTATTTTTTTAATAACAAAAAGAGAAAATGAACATTGTCAAGGGTGTTTTACATTATTATCTGATTTTTAATGCTTCCAGGAATTACAGAGTAAAGAAGAAAGGCTGCACAGGTTGATACTGACTTTATTATTTTATGAAACAAAACATTTCCTTCTCTAGGACAAAACTAAGAGGCTCTTTATTTGCATACATCTTAGAACAATGTTTTCAGGTTCTTCATTGAGAAGTGGCATTGAAATAGGCTCCCCAGGGAGTGGTCATGGCCTCAAACCTGCCGGAATTCAAGAAGTGTTTGGGCAATGCTCTCAGACATAGATTTGACACTTAAACTGCTCTCTCTGGAGTCAGGAGTTGGATATGATGATCTTCATAAGTGTGGAGACCTGTAGAGGAATGAACCTTCATGACTGCTTTAGAAGCAACTGATGTTCAAGATACCTTTGGGCAGGACATGACACCAGATGATTGATTAAAAAGATTTATTAATGGCAGAAGCTATTTTAGCAGAACCTATTTCAACATAGTTGTCTGCAATGGACTGAATGGTGTGGCAGGACATACAAACTAAGTTCAGTTATAACTCTAAGCTTATGTGAAAGCAATAGAATACACAAGGAAAAGAGACTTAACCAAGCATCAGAACATGTGAACAAAGTTCAATTTTATCCATAACAATAAATATAACTGTAGGGCTGTACAAGAGCAATAGAACATGCAGGAAAGAGGGAAAGAAATGATAAAAGGATGAGGTAAAAGAAAAGTTGGGTGCACACACAGCTCCTTGGGCTTGTATGTTTTATAGTCCAGTTCACACATGCTCAGGGTTTACCTTGTTGGAGATTGCTAAAGAGCAGAGTTATGGCCAGAAAGAAATAAGTCCTAAGAAAATTAAGTTCTTATTGAACCTGGATCTATTTTCAGGTCCTTAGCAGCCTTAAATTCTACTCTGAGAGTATTTTTATCAGTGTAGTTTATCAAGTTTCATGATCATAGTATGTTTATTAAATGCTAATGTGGACTATGTGGACTGTTCTGATCTGATTCAACAGTCTCAAAAGCCTGAAACTATTACTGCAACAGAAACTCTTTGCTTATTGCATCAGGCACTTTAAAAAAAGATTTTTATTTTCGTAAAGAGTAACATAAAAATTCAGCAGGGTATTTAAAATTAATTGGAACATGATTTTAATATGTTGAAGGCAGTGGAGAACAATAACTTTCATATCATAAGTAGGCTAGTATGTTGTCAAAGCGAGAAATATAATAGTGAACAACTTACTCATATTTCTCAGATTCATTCACCACTATTAGCTACACATATAACACACAGTTTACAAGAAAAATAATACAACATGATGCAGTAAATCCCACATTTGTTGTTGAGAAATACAGATGTTCTTTGCGGTTTAATTATGAAAAAAAGACTTCTGGGGAGAAAATATTGAGTCAAGTTACTCAAGTACTTTGAGAATACTGAAAATTATGACAAAAACTCAGAATAAAGGCTCAATGTCTTTACAGTTTTACTTTCTACATTGTGCAGCTTTACTTCAGTGGTTCCTATCTCCCTCACGTCAACTTAATATCAAGTTTTCTTATGTTTATAAATAAGAATTAATTATAAGATTAAACAACATTAATTTTATAGTAATAATTATGTAGCACGTGTTCCCAGGAATCATTCTTTCTAATGTTGGTTCTTTTTTGTTTTATTTTAAATTTTTTTATCACCTCTATAAATAGTTACATGAGGAATTTAATTTCTCTGTTTCATCCACATACAGAATATTAATGATCATTAAAAATATACTGTTGTGTAGATAATATAGTAGTCTTCATTTTTAATGCTAAGCAAGACTCAATCAAACATTAAAGCACTGATAACAAGAAGAAAGAAAGATAACAAATCTTTCTTTCCATTCTAGAATGATAGATGGCACATGGTGCAGAAAAATGCCAGGTCTTCTATGGTACACCCAAATATTTTATTAACATTGTTTTATTAACAGTTATTGCTCTAAATGTAGGATGGAATGAATAAATGTAAGTGGTGTCTATGACTTACTTATTCTGGGAAGAACATATTGCAATGCTACTTTTACTGGCACAGTAGTCATTATCATTTGTCCAATTTTCAGACTCAAAGCTGTACATCTCTACTATGTTTACTAAATTAAATCAAGTAGCCTAGCAAAATGGGTCAAAAATATAGGCTTTTTTCACATGAGTATTTTGCTACAAACAAATAAACTTATTTCTCAATCAAAGAAAAAAAATTAAAAGGATGAATAAAAAATTCCAGAGGAGCTCTTATAGTTTTTTTTCAAAGAACTGTGAAAGAGCCAGGTGTGCAAATATATCGTATGACTTCTAGCAGACACTACTCTTTGACTTGTATCTTTTTCGTAAAAGAGTCAAAGAGAATCGGAGAATTATATAAATAAACAAATAACATAGAAAAATTGCAATGTGTATCTGCAATGTGTTGCTCTTGGCTAGCAGTCAGTTGCTCAATTTGCCACTCTCTCAGTCACCCTCCTCAGAATGTCAGGTGGAGAAAATATTATTTAAAAACACCTAAGGTGACATAAAGATGGAGACACCATTCATTAGTTACCATTATGGGAAAAATCATTCATTTCCATTATGGGAAAAAGAGACTCCGCGCAAGAAAAACTAATTCAATTTATTGCAAATTAATAACAGACTAGAGCAGTTAAAAAGCAATTAAAAGCAAACTAAAATCTCCTTCCTTCCAGTCTCCCTTTGCCTCATCCTGAGTGGCTTCTTCTGTCCTTGAGTTGATAAGGGATCAGAAGGCTATTGTATAACAGGCTAAGAATGAAAAGATGTTGCTAAAACAAGCCTGAGGAGGAAGTATGCCAGTGGAAACTGAATGCAGTACAGAAATTCATATTTCATAGATGAAATTACACAGTAAAGTAGCTATCAGGTTCTGGGTTTGCTGTGCTGCATTTTTGAGCTGTTATCACATGATATCTGTAATTGTCACATTTTCTCATATTGTTCTGATTTCTGGAAAACTTCTAAGTATTTCAACATCTTTTTCCTCCTTAACTGTCCACCATAATATTTAGGGAGATTTTACTAGTATTCCTGTTTTTTACTTTGAACGGCTTTAGAAATTCATGTTCATAATTAAGTTTATGACAAAGGAAAATTACTTTTCATTTAAGATTTTATTTCTTTGCAGAGGCAATATGTTGATCTAAATTTAGTAAACTGCAATCAATCTAAAAATCAACTAGAAAACATGGTGTTCATTGACAGAAAAGTGATCATTTTTTTCCCAAAGCATGACTCAGAAATCTGAAAATAGAAAAATCATTGTACCTTGTTTTAATTACAATCTCTTTTAATGCTTACTACCCACTAATATATGTTGTCATGTACTGCACGACATTATTTTAGAGACATATGGGAAACACATTGTGCCAGGAAAGCCTGAGCAAAGACAGTGAACCTGGAAGGAAAGGAGGAAAGCAAAGCATGCTAACATCTTGCTTTGGTTTTGCTATGCCATTCATGTCCTAGTATTTCCCTCACGAAACAATATGTAGGCCAATATATAACTTTAAGGTCTTTTATTTTTGGTGGCTCTGAGGTTAAAAATCACACCACTGTAGAAAATCCTGAGTTGGAAGGGATCCACATAAATCATTCAGCCCATCTCAACACAGGACCACTCAAAAATGAAACAATATATCTGAGAGCGTTGTCTAATCATTTCTCTGTCTCAGGTAGAATTGATACTGTGGTTTCGATGATTTGAAAGTCTGTCTTTCCCAAAGCTGAAGAACAGTTTGAAGAAAACCTTAGGGCTTCATCCATCCTCTGGCTTTGTCTCATCCTTTTTCTGAATTGTAAGAAATTATTTGATGTTGTAAAGCCTTGATTTTTTTAATGACATCTTTGCATCTGCAAAGTGATTGTCCACTGTCATAAAAAAGTTATCTTAGTCTTTTCTTGACAAGGGACTATAAACAAGAGTTTCTTCTACTGTATGGAATGTTACACCCACTTAAAATCACTTTTTTTTTTTCTTTTTTTCTTTTTTTCTATTCATTACTCTGAATATCAAGGCAAACATAAGAAGAACTCAAATGTAAACAACTAGCCAAGTGTAAACTTGCTTTTCAACACTAGCTGCTTAGTTCATGTCCTTCTACAACCTACAAGTGGATATCTACCACTGAATCATTCAATTACAGAACAAATTATTTGAGAAGGAACCTTCCAGTGTAAATCCAAGTTTAAACATAGAGTTAATACCACATTTAGATCTTTCCAGATAAAGGATTTCTGAGATGTTATAGGGTGTATATAAAGCAAAGTGTGGAATTGAATTCCTCCATATGGAAAAAATGGCATCCACTGACATTTATTGACTGTTGTTGAACATATATGGAGGGACACCAGACAGTTGATGTTAGCATAGCAAAAGTTGGTCTGCATAGGTAACATTTCCCTAGAAATGATGCTATCATAGTAACCGTGAAATAACACATCAGCTCTGCTGGTGCAGATTTTTAGCATGCACAGCTGATGAAAATGCATAGCTAATTGTAATGAGTATGTTTAAAAACAATTTTTTTTTTAATTTTTTTTTGACCTGGGAATGTGCACTATTGAACTGTTTCATTGTGCTCTTTGTACATGTTGTTGCTTTCATGGGAGTAGATAGAAGGTGTTGCTTCCAGAGAAACCCTTGTAATCTACAGCTCGTGCTACATTAAATTGCGATCTAAGGTTTAGCTTGCAAAACACACTACGTAATTAAGGCTAGATTGTGCTCTTCTCTGCTACATAAAATAAGACCTTTGATTTGGAACGTTTGAGAGAATTTCTAGGTGAGAAATTTAGTATTTGAATGGAGATAGATAACACATTTCCCAGTAAGACATAGTTTAACTCTCTAAGGGCCATTTCATAGAATCATAGAACCACAGATGGGTTGGAAAGGACTTTCCAACATCTAGAAGACTGAGGGAAAGAACTCCTCAAGTACATCTGCCTTCTCCATGTCTGTTGAAGCCATGACTCCCTTCTCATTTATCAGAGGGAGCACCGCTCTCCTTTGTGTGTCTCTTCTGATCAATGTACCTATTGAATCCCTTCTTATATTTTTTCACATCCCTCACCAAGTTGAATTCCATCAGCACCTTGGCTTTCTGATCCCTTCTTGGCATATCCAGACAGCATCCCTGGGTTCTTCCCAGGCTACCCATCCCTTTTTCTGCTGCCTGTATCTTTCCTCAGTTTGACCAGAAGATTCTTTCAAAGCCATGATGCTTTCCTGAGCCTGGCCTCATCCATTTGCCTCCCATCTCCCTTCAGAGAGTTATAAACATTTATCAGATCCCCCCTCAGTCTTCATTTCCCCAGGCAGAACAGACCCAGGTCTCTCAGCCTTTCCTCATAAGCAAGATGCTCGAGGACCTTCATCATTTCTGTGACCCTCTGCTTGACTCTTTCTAGGAAATCCATGTGCTTTTGTTCTGGGGAGATCACAACTGGACACTGTGTTCTAAATGTGGCCTCACCAGGGCAGAGTAGAGGGAGAGGATCAGCTCCTTCAACCTGCTACCACACTCTTTTTCATGCACCCCAGGATACCACTGGCCTTTTTGGCCACAAGCGCACATCACTGCTAGTTCATGATCAACCACATGAGCCATGGTCATTTGTCCAGTCGGTAATTGAAGGCATTAGAAAGGTCTTCAGATCCCATAAGGTCTGTGTGGTCAGGCAGAAGCATAGGTTAACTGAACAACCTCAGGATCCAGGACTCTTCCAGGATCTGATAGTGAGGAAAATGATCTGTAGAAACAAGACCCTGTTGTCTGTTGAAAGAACATCTACTTAAATGTGTTACTATTTGTTTACTATGTTTTGTATACATTACATCTGTGGCAAGTATGAGTAACACTAGAAGGCAACAAAAAAATAGTGCTGCTGATTGTGTTTTCTTTAGAACACTACAGAGGAGTGTTTTTAAATTTCATCTTATATGCTCCAAATTCTTCAGCCTCCATATTTAAGTTCTTGAAATTGGCCCTGTTTGGGGTGAAATTGTTAAGACTGGTTGATCTGCAGTTACTAACAAGTAAATTAAAATCACTTGAGAAGTCAGCATCTCAGAAAGCATAGGCTTGCTGTATAGATGATTGCACTCTATCAAGGAATCTGCGAAATATTCTTTGTATTTTGGCTATCCCACAGACCAGTTATATTCAATGAAAGTAGTACTGTTTGCAAAGTACATGGACCAATAGATGACCTGTCATCTTCCCTTTATATTTTCCTTTGAAATAGCGCTTACATGCTGAAAAGTTTCAAACTTGTTACTTCAAAACAAAATCCCATGAAATAGAAAGTAAAAAGCGTAGCTAAGAAACAAACAATGGAATATATCTTCTAAACAAACAAGAGTAAGAAATTCCTGAACTTCTTTAGTCTTTGAACAATTTTTTTTGAGTTATAATTCTCCTTTTGAAGCTAACCCTATTTTAAAAAAAAAAAAAAAAAAAAGGAAAAAAACAAAACAACACACACAAAAAAGAAATGTGCAGAAGTGGCTTTTCTGAACTGGATAGTTTTTAGGTACAATTCCTGTAAGAGATAAGAGAGCAAAATTTGAGAAAGTGGCTGACAGCTTCTGAAAGTTGTGATAAACAAATGCCTTTAAGGCAGCTACAAGGATTTCCAGAATTTTCGATCTGAACCTTTTGCATTGCAGTCATTAACTTGTGCTAGAGTAGTGGTTATTTGCATGTTATGTTGCATTATCAAGGGAATTATAAAAGCTTTTGAAACCAGCATGTTATACTTTACACTGTAATAACCTCATCAGTGTTGTACCAATCATCACTAGATTCATTTTTGCCATGGAAACTAATTTAGCTTGCTTGGAGAATTCATAATAGCATTTTTCATTGCTTGGTTTTCTTTCTAAAATGGTGACTTGAAATTTGACAAACAGGAACCTGTATAAAGGACTTAAACTTTTAACATACCGAATATTCAAATTTTATTAGTATTATCATAGGTGTTATAAAAGAGCTAATCTTTCACTTTCTTAATGCAGAGAAAATGATTTTCTCTTCTTGGTGAGGACATATAGAACATTAATATATGCCTCTTTATTAAAAGAACTTCAGACCACAAAACTTGGATTTTAGAAAAATTCATAGACATTGAAAAAATATGTTATTCACCAGGAATACTAAAGTAATAAATCCAGAAATGAAATTAGAATCTGAGTCTTCATTCTGAAAATAAATATTCTCACCATGCACTTGCAAATGGATTTGTGACCTTGGTCAAGTGTTCACTTCCAGACATCGCTGTCCCCACTTGGTAAGGGTTTCTAAATTTTAGGGCTCTGTGTATTAATTTAGTAAGTCTTGACAGAGGATGTTTTCTTTGTCCAGATGACCACCGTTAAAACAGATTGGATCAGTCAGCAATTTAATGTCTTTGATGACAGTATGCTGTGACCTTCTCTTCAGAGAACATAGAATTTTTCTAGACACCTTCAGTTTCAGATCAAAAGAGTTTTGCAAGAGGTCTCTCTCTGCCATGATTCCATTTTTGTTCAGATAATGTTCTCACAGAAGCAGTCTCAGGCTCTATTTTTCCAAATTACATCAAGTGAGACTTCAACCAGCACTACTAGTGGTCTGTAAAAAATTAAATTTTCTGATTTACAGTGAGTTAGTGATCTGGCATTCAGACTGTGTAATAAATGGAGTGTTCAGTGTAGATCATAATTTATTGAGAGGAAAGCATGATCAGTCAAAGACTCCAGCTTCTCTGCCAATCTGTTTTCAAATTAACCCACATAAAAGTATGATAAGGTTAGAAAAAGCCTGTGTTTAATAATGCCTTCCTTTTGAGACTGCATGCTTCCTACAGCTTGCAGGTCTTTATTAAAATATCTTATATCCTTTAAGGGTGAAATAAGTGATTTACATTCAGTAATTACTCTTGATCTCTGACAGTCTTCAGATCTTGTTGAAGCGCTTATTTTAAAAGGAGTATGGCTACCTCTAGTGCACTTGCAATACATAGAAAATAAGACCTTCAATCATTAAATACTTGAAACTTACTATGTGATTAGAGACTGTGATTCCCGCCAAAAATGATTAGAAGTGGGAGTAATTTTTTGTGGTTCATACTGAACCCTAGGATAATCTAAGTAATTTTCACTTAGGTTTTAAGAGCAGAGCCTTCTGCATATGTGCTTTAACAGAAAGCTTGATGACTGGAACACTTTGTTGTACACATTCCTGCTTTGGAAACTGAATTTTTTGTGTGTGTGTGGAGCTTCTCAAACTGAGACACTCACACTCAGGCCAACATATGTTGATGTGATTTGTGCACTGACCACAAATGATAACAACTGACATAAAATTCACATTGTCCAGGCTGCACTCCTGATTCTCTATGTTGCTTCTCTGCCACACCTAATCCAATGGCTCACCATTCAGCATCTGCAGCAGTGTTTTTGTTTCTTCCACTGTAGTTGAATGATCAGCACAGTGTAGCTATTCTATGATGACTGTTTTATTCCCTTGAAGACAAGTGTGTTCCAAAAGTTTGTTGTTACAAATGTTATTCTGCTATATCGTGCACAACATGGCACACAGATGGTGCAGACTGAAATACATTCAGAAGCTGTATATGTTATCTATAGCAAGGCAATGTTTCACACTGATATAGCGAAATGGATATTGCCGCCACTATGTAGATGTTTTCTTTAGTCTGATATTTTCAGCTTTGCAGTTTGCCAGCTCTTCCTGTTAATCAGACCAAAGATGTACCATATTTGGTAGTGCAACCTGCCAGGCCCTTGTACAAAAGGTGCCATCTGATACATTTTTAAGCTGACCAAAGTATTTGATATCTTCTGAATGGCACTGTTAAAACGTTGCCTCGTGACAGCTTATCTACTGCATAAGATTTTTTCAAGTTCATAATGACTTCATATCTCTTTACAACAAAGATTTCTGAAGCCAATAATTAGTGACTGACATTCTCATGCTGTACTTTTACCTATAATCTTTTGCTAAAGAAGACCTCCCATTTGTCTAAATATCTTTCAGTAGTTTCAACACTTCTATTTCCACATTATGAAAAATATATCTAGAGCAAGCTCTTTGTTTTATTGGTGAGCAGTCTGATGATACTGAGATCAAAATTTCACATTTTGATTGCCTTCTTGATTTAGTCAAGGAAGGGTGATCTCATGTATGCCTAAATATGAACTGGAGGATGGTGTTCTGCTTAAAAAACTGTATGAGAAGATAGATGTTGTTTTTCTTTTTTAAAAAATGTATGCTTGAGCTCATTGGGTAATAGCTTTTTAAAAGTGATAAGGGAAGTTTTACAGACTATGCCAGTGATTTAATCTTTATCACTACAAATGACAAGTTGACAATTCAAAATATTTCTGTTTTCAATAACACTGTTTGCTAAGTTGAACTCATATATCTTCTCCTTCTGTGTTCCTTCTTTGGCTGGATTTGGTTGTTGAACAGAAAGCTTCCTTTCCATCCATATCAATCGTTAAAAATAATTCAAATGCAGGTCCTGCCAGTATCTGCTCCATCCATGCTCCTGAGTCCTTTAATTTATACTGTTGATGTATCACATATACCATTTGATGCTACTGGGTGAATCTTAGGTATATGTGATTTTTTAATTTTTTTTTTTGCCTTTTTTTGGTGAGGAATTCTTGATTTAAGGGGTTGATACTGTCAATGTTCATTGAACAGTAGACTATCTCCGTTTTCACTCTAGCTTAAGGACGCACTAAACCAGTTGCAGATCTTCCTTTTACTCAAATACTGAAGTTTTACATGAAGTTGATCTCCTAGGCACTATATTCTAGTTGTTGTTATTATATTACTTTTATCTGATGAGTTTATCCAGCTATCAGTAAAAAATATTCTAATTTTTGTCCTCTGTGTTGTCAACTTTGAGACAGACTCTTCAAGTTCTTAACATAGACTTTCTAATTATGGACTCAGCATCTGGTTGACAAGGCTGTGATGTGCATAGTCAAACTGGAAAATGAGTTTTTAACTAGAATGGCCTAATTAGCTTCATGAGGATCTACTGCATATTTAGTTAGTGTTAATATTTTGACAAGCAAATTATCACATTATTTGAGAATGTTATTGTTAAAAATAATGTTTATTTTTTACCACAGAATTTCTCCCTGTCTGTTGCTCCTTCCTCCTTTTCTCCTTGCCCCTATCCATGGACACTCAACACAGAAGACGAATTACTTGAGCTCTGTGTCACCTTTCAAAGAGATCATTCACAATTCTGGCACGGAAAGGAAGGGCTTTATGCAGTGTTTCCTTCACATGAGTTTAGCTTCAGCTTCATTCCCATGCATTTCCAACACTGGAAACTATATGCCATGTAACAACTATCTCTTATAAAACTATAAATCAAGTATTATTCTTTTATATCCTTTGTAATTGCATCAGAAAAAAAATGAAGTTTAACAGCATACTTTGCTATCCAAATTATTCTCTAGAAGACAGTAAACTAATAAAAGATACATCCTCATTTTTCATAGTATTTTTTGCAAAATACTTGCTCGGTGTTTCGCATATTCCTTATAATTTTCAAGAAATGCCTTTCTAGAAGTGTGCCTCCAACTACCACAGACATCATTACAAATAGCTTTTAATTGTAGTAAAGATAATAGCACACTTTTTCTTCTCATTAAAATCCTCTTTGCTTGAGGGTATTGCTAGTACTGATTAACATTTTTAGTTTCTAGAAATGATGTGAATGTCTACTCTTTTTTCTGAGGATTATTAGCTTGCTCTTTTAGCTGTGTATCCTACTTACCTGAAGAATTTTCATCCTTCTATTTCTGCTGAGATCTGATTTTTGGACAGGACATCCGAGCACAATGAACAAAACAATAATTATTTTTAAGCCTAAGAGGGACATAACTCTCAGCTAATGGTTAAAAGAGGTGTGTAGTCTTCCTCCTCCTCACTCCTGGAAGCCTCAGCAACACAAACAGTATCTACCAAACTACAGTAAGTCATATCTAGTTTATGATTATAGTTCTACAATCCTTCTCTTGGACAAAGTACATATATACTTGATAATATCTATAAAATTTGAGATCTTCTTAAGCTGCCTCAGTAGTATGGGGAGAAATAAAAGGAGCAGAAAGAAAACACAAGGCCAAGAAGAAAGTCCAATATTTATTGAAAAAACTTTCACTTTTTTTTTTTATTAACCCAAAAGAGGTATTCAATTTTAACCACATTATTTGGACTTTATGCTTGCTTTCTAACAGTAATCAGTAATATGTTTCATAAGAAAAATATAGGTGGATAAAGTAACACTCTCGTCCACGACTTCCAGATGTATAGTGTGTAAAACAGATGACTGTTTCATGCCACTGTTGTGGTAATATGGATTTCTTCTTCAGGGCCCTTCAGTTTTGAAATTGATAACAAATAATAAATTCTTTGCTCCAAGCTTAATTTATTATATAAATTTCATCTCATGAATAAATTAACTTTGTCCTTTTTTCATTTTTCTGACAAATCAGTAAAAGCAGTACATAGATATTCAGAAGCAATCTTTACAGAGAAGAAGGAGTTTTTCTTCTAGTTTTTTCTTTTCCCAGAAGTATACTAGGTGTTTTGGGGTACCACTACTTCCATTTTGTTCCTCACTTGCATGAATTCAACTCACTGATTTTGTAACTGTAAACACTTACCAAAACTGCTTTCTGGCAAACCTTCATTTTTGTCTCTCTTCTCTGGATGCACTCCAGCAGTTCTATGTCCATCCTTTTCTGAGGACTTCAGGTGAGACCTCACCAGCACAGAGTACAGGATCAAGATCACCTCCCTGACCCTGCTGGCTATGCTTCTTTTGATGCAGCCCAGGGTATGGTTGGTTTTCTGGGCTGACAAGGGCACAGTACCAGCTCATATCTGGCTTCTCATCCTCCAGCACCACCAGGTCTTTTTCAGCAGGGTTGCACTCAGTCCTTTCATCCCTCAGCCTGTATTGGTAATGGGGGTTGCCACAACCCAGGTACAAGATCTTGTTGGGTTTATTGAAGCTCATGAAATTCTCCTGGGCTCACTGCTCAAGCCTGTCTAGTTTCATCTGGATGGCATCCCATCCCTCTGTGGTGTGTCACTCAACCCCACAGCTTGGTGTCATCAAACTTGTTGAGGCTGCACTCAATCCCACTGCCAATGTCACTCATGAAGATAAGAAAGAATATCAGCATGGTCTTGCTAGGTTTCAGTAAGGCTTTTAATGCTGTCCCTCATGGTACTGTGGTGGACAAATTGTCCAGGTGTGAAATAAAATAAACAGGTTCATGCTATGCTGCCTGTTGACCTGGCTGAATGGTAGAGCACAAAGGGCTGTAGTGAGAGAGGCTACATGGAGCACTGGGCAATCATCAACCCTTCCTACCAAAGTGATTTATGCCCAAGACTATTAGTGTTCAGGAAGCATTTGCAAAATACTTAATTAATATAATTTAACATCTGATTGACCCTGAAGCAGTTGAGAAGTAGGATTTGATTGTATTTCTAGGTCCCTTCCAATTGAACTATCCTGTTCTGAAGGTCCCTTGTACATGGACCAATTGACTGGTCTTTTCTGTGCATTTATTTATATGTAATGAATTGCATAATAATAAATTTGGACAGAAAAGCAGTACTTAAATATTCCTTTCCTTGTTCTTTTCTGGTTTATTGCTTTTGAGTATTTAGATCTATTCTTGATTCCATTAAGCCAAACAACTGTCACCAAACTTGCCTCGACAGTACAGTCTACAGAACTGGAGATTTCCCACCTCAACAGCATATGACTTTTTTTTTTCTGCATTAGATATTTTTACAAAGGATGTGTGCTTTAACTTGGCAAACAGCTAATCACCACACAGCCTTTTGTCTTCTCCCCCTCCTCCCACTGGGGTAGGGGAGAGAACTGAAAAAAATGCAGAACTTGTAGGATGAAATAAAAACAATTAAATGCACTAAGCTAATACTCTAAATAAGAGCATTCAAAGCCCAGTATTAATCAGCTCCTAGACTATCATCAGCAAGGTTCCCTGTGCAAAGTTCAAATTAACAGTGAGCAGTTACAGAAAATAGGTAATGATCAAAGAAATATGCTTTTCTTGGTAGAGATAAACTGAAATTTCTGCTTTACTTTTAGTTCCTTTTATTTTAAACAAATTACAGAATTCAAGTCAGACTACAAGATAACAAATGAAAATATTTTTTAGCCGTCCAGCAGGGAAATGGAGATAGGACCTCGTGTCAATGTTAGCAAACTTGCAAGTAAATAAAATACTTCATTTTAATTAATAATGTCAGATTTGTAACCCTGCAGTTGTATCAACATGATTAATTTTGGGTCAACAATAAGCCTTCTTAAACTATCAATTCACTGTACCGTAAAATAAGCCACTTACAAGAAAAATTCTCAGTGTATTATCAGCTTAACAGACCATACTATAAAAACAACTTCCTCTTCAAAATTATTACTTTGTAATTATAGTGATGACATTGAATATAGCTGAAAATATTCCCATGGAGTTTTTCTAACGCTTTCTGCTGATCCCTTACTCTGTGCTGTCGATTATTACATACACAACAAAGGCAAAAACCAGTAAGGATTAAGTTTAGTGAACAATGAATGAAAATGCTACTTTAAATATGAAGACTTACCT
This sequence comes from Perdix hodgsoniae, assembly GCA_035772895.1. NCBI lineage: Eukaryota > Metazoa > Chordata > Aves > Galliformes > Phasianidae > Perdix > Perdix hodgsoniae. Next base: position 1,290,679 of record JAPSGF010000081.1, on the reverse strand, counting down.
ATTTTACTGTATACCATATTTTCTTCATAGCATAATAGAATCACCAAGATTGGAAAAGAACTCCAAGATCATCCAGTCCAACCATGCACCTTCCGCAAATATTTCCCCTCTAAACCATGTTCGCGAATATGACATCTACATGTTTCCTGAACACCTCCAGGGACAGTGACTCCACCACATCTCTGAGCAGCTCGTTCCAGTGCCTGATCACTCTTTCTGAGAAGTGTTTTTTCGTAACATCCAACCTGTATCTCCTTGGGCACAACTTGAAGCCATTCCTTCTAGTCCTATTTTTGGTTACCCTGAAGAAGCTAACTCCCACCTCACCATAACCCCGTTTCAGGGAGTTGTAAAAGTCAGTATGTGATATCAGGGAGATTTCCTTCATGTAAATCAAATGAAATCTGTGCTCTTAAGCCTGTAAAACTAGAGGAAGAATCAGAGATAGGTGGTGTTTCTGTAATCACTGTACAGAATTAGGTAAAATGCTTTTGAAAGTCTGCGAAGATAAAAAAATAAGAATTAGAGTTTGCAGCTCATTTTTAAGTTTTCTATGCTTTGATTCATTGCAAAATTCACTATAAAGGTACTGGAACCATAATATTAATTCAGAAATTTAATATCCTTGTAACAATTTTTCTCCTGGGTTAAAAACAAACACAACAACAACAACAAAGCTTGAATAGTAAAATGGTAGACTTATCTAAGGATTATCTTCCCTTTCAGATCATATGACTCATGATAAGCTTCGCTGCATCAGAAAAAAAAATTAAAAAAAAAAATGACACTCTTTCCTAATTCTTTAGTTATCTAGAAGCGGTGGACAAAAAAACTGTCTGTATGGTTACAACCAGGGGATTGTGGTAAGCAGATCTATGTATATCTACCCTCTTTGAAAGGGTAGGTAATAGCAGGACAAGGGGAAATGGTTTTAAGTTGAAGGAGGGAAGATTTTGGCTGGATGTCAGGGGGAAGATCTTTTCTATGAGAGTGGTGAGGTGCTGGAACAGCTGCCCAGAGAGGCTGTAGATGCCCCATCCCTGAGATGTTTATGGCCAGGTTTGATGGGACTCTGGGCAGCCTGGTCTAGTCTTAAATGGAGAGGTTGCTGGCCCTGCATGTGGCAGGGGGATGGAGATTTCATGATCCTTGAGGTCCCTTCCAAACCAGGCCATTCTGTGATTCTACAATTCTAGGATTCAGTTGGAGGTCAGCAATAACTGGTGTGGCCCAGGGATCTGTCTTGGGACTGGCACTCTTCAGCATCTTTAACAGTGACATAAACAGTGGGATCGAGTGCACACTCAGCTGGTTTCCTGACCACACTGAGTTCTGTGGTGTGATTGACACAACAGAAGGAAGGAATGTCATTCAAAGAGACCTGTACAGACTTGAGAAGTGGGTTACTGTGAACCTAATGAGGTTCAGCAAGAGGTCCTGGTGGATGAAAAGCTGGACATCAGCCAGCCATGTTTCCTTGCAGCCTGGAAGACCAACTGTATCCTGGGCTGCATCTACAGAAGTGTGGCCAGCAAGGCAAGGGAGGTAATTGTTCCTCTCTACTCTGCCTTTATGAGGCTCGTCCTGGAGTACTGAGTTCAGGTGTGGGGCCCTCAGCAATAGAAAGATGCAGTTCAGTTGGATCTGGTCCCGTGGAGGGCCAGAAAGATGATGAGAGGCATGGAGCACCTCTCTCATGAAGAAAGTTTGAGGGAATAGGGCTTGTTTAGCTTGGAAAAGAGAAGGCTCTGGGGAGACCTCATTGTGGTCTTCCTGTGCATGAAAGGAGTTTATAATCAGCATAGAGACCTACTTTTTACCTGGTGTGTTTTGATAGGACAAGGGGAATGGTTTTAAGCTAAAAGAGGGGTGTTTAGTACAGTTTGGGAAAACATACTAATTCTGAATATTATGGATTTAGCCCATCAAAAGTTAGAATCTTTATCACAACCAGGAAAAGAACATAAAACTCTGTCCCTCACTCTTCTTTCGGGTTTGTTCAACAACATATTGGTTATGAAGCAGTGTGAAACCTCCTCAACTAAATAGAATAAGCAGGCTGATAAAGTGCTTTTCTTTAACTTTGTATTGTAAACACTCCTACTCAAGGTTCTGTCAGGATAAAACTTATACACCCAAACATATTTTCATTATACTTATTTCTATTTGTCATTCAGTTATAAACGTGTACACAAACTACATTCTCTCCAGCTGTTTTTTAGTAAGGCACAATGGAGAATTTATTGAACTCGATGATCCTTATAGCTCCTTTCCACTGTGGTATGTTCTATGATTCTATGATTCTGTAATTACCTCCTATTTATTTCCTTGAAAAGAACTTTGTAATCATTTAAAAAGTATTATGTTTTATTCAAATGTGCAGTATTTTCACCTTAATTTCATCATGACTTTAAGATAACACTGACACTGAAATTTATGATTTTTTCTGCATGCATGCATAGTCCTATCTTGACCTGCTATCTCTGCATTGGTATTATTTTTATGTGTCTGGGGATAGCACAAGGAGTTTTCCTAACTGAAAAAAATCTCAAAAATGTTCTTCACTGCTCCTAAAACCTTTCATTTTCTTCCCTGACATCCTAGATAATCTCAAACAAATCTTTGCTTGATCTGTTTAGTCAGTACAATGACTTTTAGAATTAATGTGGCCTGATGCTCAGAAAGGGAGCTTGAATTAATAGAATCTTAGTATTATTGAATTCTTTACGTTGGAAAAGACCCTTGAGGTGATCATGGCCAGCTGTCAACTTGATTTACCACATGCCATCATTAAACTGTGTCTTCTAGTGCAAGTCCACAGGTATCTTAAACGTCTCCAGGAGTGAGGAGATCACCAATTCCTTGAGCAGCCTGTTCTAAATGCTTAAGCACTCTCCTTGTATAGAAATTCATCTTGATATCCAATCCAAACCTCTCCTTGTGCAACCTGAGGACTTCTCCTTGTGAGAAATGTCACCTGAGAAAAGAGACCCACTCCAGTTCAGCTTTGTTTCAGGAAATGATAGAGAGCAATAATATCAACCCTTAGCATCCACCAGATGAAACAACTCCAGTTCCCACATTTACCTCTCATAAGTTTTTTGTACCTTCACTAGCTTCACTGCTCTTTGCTGTGCACGCTCAAGCAACTCAATATCTGTCTCGTAGTGAGGGGTCTGAAACTGAACACAGTATTTGAGGTGCAGTCTTGCCAGTATCACATACTGGGGGATAATCACTTCCCTAGTCCTGTTCTCAACACTGCTTCTGATAAAGGCAAGAGTTCCATTGGCCTTCTCAGCCACCTGGGCACACTGTAAGCTCATGTTCATTGTCTTTCAACCAGCCCCTTCGGATCCTTTTCTGCTGGGCACTATTCCAGCCACACTTTGCCAACCCTATATCTCTGCATGGGGCTTTTATGATCAAGACACAGGACCTGGTATTTAGCTTTGTAGAATATCACTTGATTGGATATGGCCAGTCAAGTGATCCAGCCTGCCCAAAACCCTTGACAAAGCTCCGGACCCTCAAGCATAACAACAACCCTGCCTAACTCGATATCTTCTGCAGACTTACTAAGGGTGCATGCAAGCCCATCATCTAGATTATTGATAATGTCAAACAAAACTGTTCACAAGGCTGTGGCTGTCCCATAGGTGGGACAACACTAGTGACCAGCCGCCAACTAAACTGAACTCCATTCACTCGGACTGTCTGAGCGTGGTCGTTCAGGCAGTTCTTCACCCAGAAAATTTGCACTTGTATACAGGCCATGAGCAGCCAGTTTCTCTGACAAAACAGACTGGGAAACAGTGTCAAATATATTGCTAAAATCCAAGTAAACAACATCTGCAGCCTCTCCCTCATCTACTGAGGTGGCGATATTGTCATAGAAGACCACGTTAATTAAGTAGAACTTTATTCTGTTTACAGGTAGGTAAATGAAACTATGAAAAAAAAAAAGAAAAAAAAGTTTAAGAAGAGGTAAATTTTGCATGAATTCTTGAGATATAACACAGAAATGGAGCACCATTACTTTATTACGACACAGAATTATTTTTCTTTTTTCATTCAGTAGATGACATATCAGCTCTTTACCTCCATTGTCAGACTGTACCAATTGATGTAACAAGTTACAAACACTATGAAACACAGAAGTATAGACTCTTCAAAAAAAAAAAAATATATATTCTTATCTTTTTTGATAACTAGTATGAAAATCAGGTCGCATGACAAGGACTGATCATCACTTAAAGAAATGTAGTAGAAATGTGGAAGAACGTTTGTGTCACACTGTCCTATAGGGTTTCTTTTAGACAAGCATGATGTAACTACCAAGAGCTAAGCACAAAATATGACAACAGTAGATAGACATAAGCATCAGCTATTTAAAAAGACACAGCATATGTGCTCCTTTAGGCATGACATTATGAGGGTTACCTGACCTGCACATGTATAGAGGGCACAGCCATTGTTTCCTTAGATTCTACAAATACACAAAGACATGAAGGTTTGGTACACATGAATTTCTCTACCATAAATTACCACAAAGAGCTACTAGTGAAACAAATATTTTCTACAAGTTACTACGTTGTTCCCATTAGTAAAGCAAGTATATACTTATGTGCACGTATATATATTATTGAATTGTTGCTGGTATGAGGATTACCAAATCACTTCCAGGAGTGGGGCTAACTGACAGTGAAATAGTCTGTCTTCCTAGATGCTCTTTGTCACAGAATCTGGAGTAGGCCTAGTGTCCCCTAAGAGAGGAGATTTCAAATGAAGAAGCTCTAATAGAGAAGTTCATTTCAGACAGATAGGGTGATCATTTTTAAACCATTCTGGTGTAGATGCACAAATGACCACAGAACATTGGTTCACTGTTGAGTCCTTGCTGAGGCCTGCTTTCCTGGAAGCACAGCTAGTTTTATAATTTGTTTTGCACCCAACAAAGTCCTGCCAAGTACATTTCTCCAAGGACGTTCTGGATGAGCTTTTCAAGAAAGTATTTAGGCTTCCATATAAGTAGATATCCTTGGTCAGTACATTTATCAGGTCATTTTCATCACAGTTCTACTGTATGCCTAACTTAGGATACGTAGAATTTCTATTCTGCTGTATTTTGAATGGTGCCCTTCTAATTTGCCTCATCCTACTTTCTCTACCCTTTGGAAGCCCTTGATGAATATAATATGTTACAGACATCAGAAGGTTCTGGACAGATAAACTTCTTGACTTTTCCAGTATAAAAAATGTCAGATGATCTTTCTACTCTTCCTAACCAGATTTGTGGTAACTAAAGGACACTCCAGTTTTGAATTCTTGTAGTATAAAATGCAACACTATAATTTTCCCCTTCTTAGATGATGATCAAATGAAAATACACGTTTTCTTATCTTTGCCTTATCTTTGCATTATGAAAGAAAAAGCATTAGTCTGAATTAGTGTTCTCATTCCTAAGAATAGAAATAATTTTACAGCATTTCAATAAGTAAGGAAGTACCACAGAAACTAGTTTGAAGTTGAATGAATTTAAGAGAAATCTGTGATGTGAGTATGCAGTATGCTGTGGGTAAACACCTACAGTAAATGCACTAAAGCTGACTATTATTCAAGCTTATGCTATTGTAGTAGAAAACAGAATTTGGCTATAGAAGTCATCAAAGCATTGAGAATAGTCTGTGTGTGTTCATTTACTCTTGGCTTTAAGAACCTATTACTCTTTTGCTCTGCTTTGCATCCAAAATGGGCATTATAAGACAGATATAAAGACTATATACACATTTTAAGGGCAGGAACAATCTGTAAACATGTATGTAAATACAAAATAAAGCTGGACATTTTGTTCTGTTGAACTGACCCTGAGAGATTTTTTTCACCAGGGCTGTGATCTCTTGCAAACAGCTCATAATAGCTGCATTCAAAATAAAGTCAAAGCTGACTGTAGTCTGTAAAGGGTGCATGCAGGAAAGCACTCAGCCTTACGTGCTTGTTCAGTTTAGAATTTGGTTCCACATCGGTGACCACGGGCTGGGCACATCATTCAAACTGAGCAGTGTAAAGTAAATTTCAACTGTGCCTCATATCTAATATGCTACCAAGATATGATTACCCTATCTAGGAGCAGAAGGAAGTCTTTCAATTCTTATGAAAATCTGCCTATTTTCATGTATTGTGTCTCTGACAATCACCTGCTCCTTAGTTCAGAATATTAAAACCTGGGGATATGTAGTGTGATACTTCTTGCATTATGTGCTTTCAGTATGCAACAAATACATTTTTTCCATCGTGCTCCAGACTCTTAAAAAATGTCCCCTTGGAAATCTATGTATTCCTGCTACTCTCACTGCTGCTCAGAAAAACCAAACTGTCAATTTCCCTCAAATTTTCACCAGAATTTATTCTTCTGTTTCTTTGGTGATGATGAATTATGCAGCTATTGGCCGCACTGCTCCTGGAGACATAATCTTTTCTGTAGTTATTAACTAGTTAAGAGTGGGTAGTTAACATTCAGGTGGAAAGAAGTATCCTCAGAGGATGACCGCACTGTGGATGCCAGATAAGATTCACTTTTTTTTATAATGCACAGACAAATCATGGCCTATGTAAGGTAAATTCATAGCTCATACTTGCTGGAAAAACATATTTAGATTCATACAAGGATCCACAGCCTGTGTTTCCTACATGTCAGGTTTAACTAATGATTGAAGAATGTTACTAGCAGATAGAGCTGCCCATCAATTCTAAAAGCCTCAGACAGAGTTTTGTGCTTTGTTTCTGTGTTAAGGAAAGAGATACTGTAGTTCTCCCAAGGAAATTTTGCAGTGACTTCAGCCCCAGGAAAGTAATGTCATTCTGCAACCCCTCAAACACTTTGTCATTAACAAACAATTAAGTAAGCGATTCTTCCTCCATGAGGAATATTAATTCCTAGAAAGAACAAATCAGTCTGTGGAAAGAAAAGAATAAATCCCACAGGATTTCCAGGAAAAAAAAAAAGAAAAAGTAATGGAATCGAATACAAGTGATGCTTGGCATTGACCAAAGTCCACAGTGGGAAGTTGGCTTGTTCTGAATCTGTGTGGATGGAATGAAGAGCATTTTGCATACGGGTACCCAAGTTCATGAGAATAAATGGTACTCTTTAGGGTTGTTTAAAAGATTGATGTCTGCTGATATCATTAAGGAATTCTCCACTTTCACTGTCTGATGCCCTGTGAGGGGTCAATACAATCAAATGGTGATTTGCAGAATGGAGCACACTACTGAAAGCTTAACTTCCATACGCCTTACAATGTATGCCCTCTGAAAACAAAGAACTGTAAGAATCTTTCCTTTATTCCTTATTTATTGTTCTTCCTTCTGTTTCTTCAGTCTTTTCAAACTATTTATTTCCAGTGGTGCTCAAGGTGATTTTTCGCCAGTATTTTTAATTTTCCTGATTGTATACTAAAATGCGGATAAAAAGAATGTAAATGACTGAGAATTCTAGCTCACTGAAATTACTATATTATGAAATGACCGTGTTAGGTCAACAAATTTATGTTTAAAATACTGAATTATCTTTTATTTTATTAGCCCTCTTTCTGTCCAAGCAACAAGTCAAATAGACAAATCTTACTTGAAATCAGACTCTATAGAGAGTCTTATAGAGTCTCAGACTCTATGAGAGTCCATCAATCAAGTGAAGAACTGGGACTATCTGTGGTGTAATGGAGTGCTGGGCCTGCTAATGCAGGATCAGAGTCTTTTAAATGATATTATTTCGCGCTAATGTTTTAATTGCTAATTAATTTGTCTCTGTAAAATCATCTGGTTTATTTCATTGAACAGTGTGGTTTCATACTGACTGGCAGCCAAGCATCACCACACTGCTCTTTCCCACAGAAGAACAGTAGGAGAAAATATGACGAAAAAAGGCTCCAGATCTCCAAAAGGGCAGCAGTTACCCAGCTCTCCTGCCACCCCACATACCTCACCACATAAAAATACTACAAACATAACCAATATAAAACAGCACTTTAAACAAAGAATTCCAGCATAAGGGAGTAATGATTATTGCACACAGATAAGCAACTGCAGCGTGCTTCCGATTTCATTTTGTCTTGCAGGCCTTCCACAAGTTTCATTGAATGTGGGCTCATGATGTCTACTGTAAAACATTACACATGAGCTACCCAGTAAATTTCAAGTCCTACTAGTAGTACTTATTTTCTCTTTTCTTTTCTTTACTTCATTGTTTTTATCTGTGTTCTTTAAAAATTCAGTCTTCACCTTATGAGTAATTTAAAATGTATATGGCAATATCCTCAAGAGAAGGAGTTCGATTTCAGAATTAAAACTTATTCCCTCATCATCTGATAGCTTGAGTGTTGTGATGAAAGTGATATATTTCATACACCTTAGAAAAAATAACAAAATCCTTTGCAGTTTCCGAGTAGGTACAGGATTGTGTTGAACAGTACTTCAAATCCACCAAGTCTTGGGAAATGATTGGCATTCTTGATTCTTGACGCATTCTATCAGTTTGTTTGTCCTACCAAATGTACTAAAAGTCATAGGATGAATATAACCTATATTACAAATGTAGGTTTTTTTAACTTAAACTGGCCTGTGAAAGGGTGAAAGGGTAAATAAATAATTCAGCCAAGAAGATCCAGTCAGAATTCAGTTTGTAAATAGAAATAGAAGAAAAAGTAGAAGTAAAAGCAAAAGTAAAAGATAAGCAAGAACTGCCAGCTTAATTGATGTTGAATATACTGATCGTTCTACAGGAGCTGTTCATTACTGTGAGCTTTATTCAGAGCACTTAATGTTTTGAAGAGGAATGTCCACTGAAAACAGAAAGTGATTGCTTTCAGAAGGCCAGAACTGGAACAGGAAGAATACATGTGTAGAAACAACATTTAAAAGCAATCAAACTTTCAGCCCTTTCATGCTATGAAGTATCTTAGTAAATTCATGAACAAAACCTGTTCTCAGCTCTGTGGAACTCACACTATATGCCACTATACAACTGCATTTCATCAGTGAAAAACTTGCTGGTTTTTGAACATCACTTGCTGGCATTTTGAACATTATACCAGTTTATGTTAGGCATTCTGCCAAATTATATTTTTAAATTATTATTTTGTGTTCATCATTGGAAATGGTCTCAAATGCTACATCAATACAAAGCAAAGCAAAGACATAGGATGTGAACTGAGATATTTATGAATTGTCTTTCCTGGGATACAAAGCTGTCTGGCACACAAAAGCAGATATTCTGAAATTGAACCTTGTAAAAATGAACAATACAAACATTCTTATTGCAATATAAATTGCATCATTAGAGTCCAGACCCTAGAAAGTTTTTCTATGACAAAAAAAAAATCTTCCTCTTTTCTTTCTTCTGTTTCACTTGTTACTGTGCAAATTACAAAAGCAGATGAAAGTTTCATCTTTTAATTAGGGTCCTGTCTGTGATTACCACCAGAAGTCTGAGGGGAACTCTATTATTCATATCATAAGTAATGCTGCTTTACTGTAGGGGAAGAATGAGTGCTACTGTGCGTCAGCTGCAAGATTCGTGTTGTTGCATAGATTAGTATTTCAGTTGTTCAGAGATTAAAATAAATCTTGGTGTAGACCCCGCTGATGAACCCGGCTGGTCAACAAGATGCTTCTCAGGAGAATCTCTTGTCAAATGCCTCATTTTAGGATGCATGGCTGCCTTTCTTTCCCTAATGTGACCACAGTTTCCCTAAGCTGCCACCTGCAAATCAATGCTCTTGAAGAGGAAGTGGGTTTAGTGTTAAGACAGCCCAACATGGGGGGAAATTAACCAAACAATTGATCTAACCAAAATTTGTTGAAGACTATAATGCTCAAAGATGGGCACATGTTGGAAAATGAGTGATTTAAATACACTGTACAGCTTCATGAATAACAGCGAGGTGTTATCAATGGCCACTGACTCCAGTTTCCTTTTGTAAGTGGTCAATATGGATGTTTCATTTTGTGCTTGTACCTTTCCGTGGTTATCCCATCAAAAGAAATGATTGTTGATGATCTTTTTTTATTGATACATAACCTTTCATTTTCCTAAGAGACTTTTACATCCTTCAGAGTACAGTTTTTATGTGTAAGGGCAGAATGAAAGTAGCACAAGTATTTTTTGCATGAGCAGTAACATCCTATCAATCAAACCTATGGTTTGATTTATTTTGATGATTTACTTATGCTATTTTATTATTATTATTATTATTATTATTTACAAATTGAAGAGTGCTTTTATAACATTTCAATAATTATTTGGTATGCTCAGGGCCAGAATTTGAACCAGTGGAACCTCCAGACCCCTCTGCTCAAGTAGAGTCAGCTACATAGGGTTGTAACCTGATTTTATATATATCCAAGGATAGAAACTCCATATCATCTTAGGGTAGCCAATTCAGTACTTTACAACCTTCATAATAAGTCCCTCTAAATGATGAACTTTATAGTTAAAAGATTATCAGCCAATCTTTTCTGCTTCATATTGTCAATAGGCTTGCTGAGGGTTCATGCAGTCCCATAATCAGCATCATTATGAATGTTCAGCATTGTTGGCTCCAGTATCAGTCTCTGGAGTACACCACTAAGGACTAGCCTACAACTAAAGGTACACTGCCACAAATCACCATCCTTAGAGTCTGGCAGTCCAGTCAATTTTCACTCCACTTCACTGCCAACTTATGCAGCCATTATCACTCTGTTTATAAGTGCTAAACAAACAAAACGGTGTTTAAAGAGTTGCTAAAGTCAAGATAAAAATCCATTGTTCTCCATCTTGCACTCAGCTAGTCATTCCAAAACATAATTTATCAGACTGGTTAAGGAAAATTTCTTTTTCATAAATCCCTGCTATTTTCTGTCCTTTGTGTTTTTCAGGAATTGCTTCTGAAGTACACTGACCATTTTGCCAGGACTTGTGGGTGCAGCTGACCATGTCTTGGCCAAATTTACTTAAATATTATATGTCTATATTATATTTCAAATGTCAAATTTACTTAAACTTTGCCTAACCTACTCCTGCACCATTGATAGTAAGTCTTTCTTGCTTCAGTCTTTCCTCCTGGTGTCAAGAGCCTAGGATTCCTATTTTTCAACATGGTCATCACCATTAGCCAATTCAGACAGATGAGCTGGTTGAGATACTCTACATTTTGTGGTGCGGTAGCTGTGCATGGCCACCTGGAACACAGCTTGTCTTTCACAATGCCACAATCACCTTTGCTGAAACACACCACCCACTGCCTCACTGTGCTGACATCTGCTGTTTGGTCTTCATCAACATTCAGCAAGCACTGATGAATGTCAATGGGTGCCATTTTTTACACATTAAGGAATTAATTCATACAACTTTGCTCCATATGCACTTCCACATCAGATGCCATTTTGTCAGACTACCCCTCTGGTGCCATCTGTCACCTGGCAACAAAAGGATTGGAATATTAGTGGGAAGGTACAACATCTGCATCAGACATCGTGGGTCAACATAATAAAATAGGAGGCATTACTTTCAGGGCAGATCTCATAGATGGCTACTTTCTGAGTACATGTTTAAAGTGCATCTCTTCACCTCCAAGCAATCTCTAAAATTGGTCTTGCAGCAATTTGTTTTAATTTTCAGCAAAAAAAGTTTACATTCCCACATGAAATGGCTAATGAAATGTGTAGTTTGTCAAAGCTTTTCTAGGAGCCTTGTCAAGTTTTATTACTGACTGGAATCGAGGAGTCAATTAAATCAGTTCCACAGCAATAAAATGTGATGGAATACAGACTTTTAAAGATACTTAGGTGCCCAGGGACATAGCAAACCTCCGAATACCTTAAAAAACATTGTCTTTGTGTTACCAATCTTCCGTTTTGGATCAGCTACTGCTATTCATAGCACAGTGTGAGTGAAACTCCAATTGCAACATGTGAAATCTGATTTCAATTGCTTCTTTGCTGTAATTAAGATCAGAATTTGTTATCTGACTTAAGAAAAAGATCATACTGAGATCCATGCATACAACTTTTTTAGTTCTCCTCTGGGCATTGCTGCAATTTACATTGTTAATGAAGATCTAGTTTTAGTGACTTCTGCTAAGTATGTTTTTTTCCAATTGGCAAAGAAGAAAAGTAACAACATATTTTGTTTGATTCATATTTGTAAGTAGCTGAGATTCATTTTTTGCATAAGAAACAACCAGCAAGAATCTTCATCTCATCTGAATTATTCAGACTATTTTTCTTTTAAAAGAGATTAGCTTTTTTTTTCCCTTTCAATCATCACAATATTTTACTTATTAGGAACAATCAAAACTGATGCCACAATAAGCTGATCATCTGAATATTCACATTTGTTTTTTAAAAAGTGTAACTAATAATTATATTGAATAAAGACAACAAATATACCTGTATCTTTGGATGTTTCATTAGATAATTGCTAGAACTGTGGAAACAATTTAGTATGATCAGGATTGTTAGTGGAAGCACACGTGACTTGCTGGTAGTGTCCACTCCTACTCATTCATGTTGGATCACAAGAGGCTGCAACAAGGAGACTGCAAAACATTAAAAATGATTTTATATCCCTTGGGAGGCTGTTGAATGGGTTGGGAGTATGGGTAGTGTTCTCCTGTATCCTTCCATTTCAAGGCTGGGACCCAGGAAGAAGAAGGAAAATAGATGAGGTGAATTGCTGTGTGGTTGGTGTTGTGCTCAAGGTTATGGTTACTATGATCTTGGACAGGCCCTTCGAGAAACTGGGCCTACTGATGTTGGATGGAATGCAACTGGCTAGATGGGGCAAGAATTTTCTAGAAAGCACTGTCACTTTAGGAAACAGCAGGGGAAAACTTCAGATCTATCCCAGATATATCTGGGAGGGCTCCTGAAGAAGATAACAAGGCTGATAGCCCAAAGTGCCTCTACGCCAAAGCACACAGCGTGAGAAATAAAAAGGAGAAGCTGGAACCCACTTGACAATAAGAAAACTCTCTCTCACAGAAATGTGGTGGGATGAATCACACAACTAGAACATTACGACTGAGGGCTAAAAGCTTTTTAAAAGGGATGGGCAACAGGGAGGGGAGGAGATGGAGAGGCAGATGAGATGCTCAATGTATGAAGAAGTCGTTGGATTGTGAAGAGCTGCCTCTAAAAATCAGCTATGATTAGGCTGAGCACTTCTGGTTTAAAACTAGGGACTGAACTGATAAAGGACATCTGATGGTCAGTGTCCCAGAATCAAGGGGAACCCACTGACACAGCCTTCTTGCTTCAACCACAAGAGGCATCATGCCTGCAGATTCTCTTCCCGATAAGAGATTTCAGTCAACTGGATGTATGCTGAAAAAACAACAAGGAGGGCTTAAAAAATCCCAGAGAATTCTGGAGTCCATGGTGGACAAATTCTACTCCACCTTGAATTAGACAAAGCAACCAGAAGAGAACCATTACTGAACAGCGTATTCATCAATGCAAAAGAACTCCTTAAGGAGGTTAAGACTGCGATATGTTGGAGCAGGATTGTGAAAACCAAGGTGCATGTAAAACTTTACTTTTCAAGGAGTGTGAAAAAGAAGAAAGGATTCTAAACATATATTAGTAAGAATATAAAGGCCAAGAAGATTGTACCCTGCCTTGTAAATGAGAGGGAAAAAGTAGTTTCAACAGACGTGGATAAGACTGAAATAGTCAATGAGCTCTTTTCCTTAGTCCTAACTTGCAGTCATGCTTCCCATATCTCTCACATCCCTGAACATCTAAACGTGAGTTGGAGGAACAAAACCCTCCCACAGTAAGAGAATAGCAAGTTCAAGACCATCTGATGCGACTGAATGTATGCAAGTCTATGGGATCAGATAACATGCATCCCAGGGTTGTGTGACAACCCCTCTGCACCATACTCCATGAGTCACAGCTGTCAAGTGAAGTCTCTGGTGACTGGAAAAAGGGAAACATCACTCCATTTTTAGGGAAGAGAGAAAAGAAGACCCAGAGAACTACAGGCTAGTGAGCATCACCTCTGTGCCTGGGAAGATCATGGAACTGACCCTCCTGGAAGACATGTTAAAGCAGATGTGAGACAAAATGATCAAAGGGCTGCTCCTTCCTCCTGGGCCTGACCAGCCTGGAGAAGGATCCAGAGAGACTTCCTTATGGTTTTCAGGAAGCTTATAAAAAGGGGGAAGAGGAAGAGTGACCTTGTACATGATCTGATAGTGATAGGGCAAGGGGAAAAGTTTTAAACTGAAAGAGGGAAGATGTAGGATAGATATTAAGAGGAAATTCTTTACTCAGAGAGTGGTGAGGCGCTGGCACATGCTGCTCAGTGAAGCTGTGTGTGCCACATCCCTGTAGGAGCTCAACATTCAGCACTGGGCAGCTGAGCTTGTGGGTGGCAGATCTGTCCATGGCAGTGTCCATGGCATCAGTCTCATGGGGTTGGAGCTGAGTGGTTTTAAATGCCCATCCAATTGAAGCCATGATTACGCGTTGCACTGTGTCCAAAATCAGCAGATGGTGATAAGAAGGGGATAGCTGTTTCCCAGGACCAAGAAAGCTTTGACTTCATAGTTTGTTTAGAAAATTCAGTCTGTGGTATAACGATTAGTGAGGGCAGTCTGTAAAAAGTGGTATTTTAAAGGGATTGTAACAGCATCCAGGCAGAGCCAAAATATGGTCACATACATGTGATAAACAGGTAATGAAATTTGCATAGGCAAGAGCATTGAACTGTTCTCTGTGCCTGAAACCAAAAGCCAAATGTATATGTATTATTTATTTACAGATAATATTTGACTTTCAGTGATACGCATGCTGTAAAAATGTTTTGTATTGCACTATTGGCTGTAACCCATTGAAGAGAATCTCCTAAAAAACACTAGAGTATTCTTGAAGTATGCAAATTAGTGGGAAGTAAATAGCTCTTTTCTTTATATACATAGTCCCACTCAGACTTTCCCCTGACTATTGAATTCAAACAAAGTACTGCTGCTGGATCCACGAAGTAGTCTAGACGGAATTTGCTCTAAAATTGAGAAAGATCGAAATCTTTCCTCCAAGTATATTTATGTATTTTTTCTGATCTCTATGGAGAATCATCAAACTGTCACATGCGCAACCCCTGAATCAGGTAGAGAGTGCTGTGTGCGATCTAATTTCATTTCAAGATTTAAACTTAGATTTGTTTGCTTGTTTGTTTTAAAGCTTTTCAAACTTTAGCACATCATATTAGAGTCCGTTAGCTAAATTCGTTCCCTCTATTTCTGTCAGATAAAGGTGAGTGGAGCCACTAATGACAGAACAAATGGGCCATAGTCCTTGTCTTGGCCATTATCCAGTTACTGTATTATAGATGTCATAGCACGTAATTCTGCCTATGTCTTACAGACTTATTTTTCAAGCGATTGTCTAATGTGTGCTTGAATCCAGTGATAGTTCCTCTACAATTTTGTTTAGAAACAAATACTGGAAGTTAGTTAGGTACTTTCTTTCACTGCTTTAAACTGATCTGCTTTGAATTCCAATCGTTGAACTTAGAGTTCCCTAAAATTCAGTGAACATCAATCATCATTTCTTCTACTTTCATAATCATAGAATCATAGTATCATAGAATGGCCTGGTTTGAAAAAGAGCACAAGGATCATCCAGTTTCAACCCCCTGCTATGTGCAGGGCTGCCCAGAGCCACATCCAGCCTGGCCCTGAATGCTTCCAGGGATGGGGCATCCACAGTCTCCACAACTTGGGCAACCTGTTCCAGTGCCTCACCACCCTCTGAATGAGAAAATTCCTCCTAATATCTAACCTAAACCTCTCCTGTCTCAGTTTAAGACCATTCCCTCTTGTCCTATCACTATCCACCTTTGTAAACAGATGTACCCTCTCCATGATTCCATAAATGTTGAACATATTCCACTTCACTCCCCTCTTTAAATGAAGAATACTAGGCTTTTCAGTCTCAAATTGTGACTGCTCTATTCTGTGATAATTTTGCATCTCTCTCTCTCATTTTCTCAATGACCAGTGTCCTTCTTGAGATTTAGAAATCAGAACAGTAGTTAAAATGTTGGTGCAGCAAGGCCTTCTTTAGGTGTACAATATTGTTCTCCATCTTTTTCTACATATCTTATGCAGTAATGCACCATATTTTGTGTACGCTTGTCTGCTGCCAAACATATAACAACATTTTTCAGAGATGTATCAACATACAGGACCTTAAAAAATAGCATCTTTTGTACACATCATTCAGGTGGGTTATTAACTAAGAAACCATTGTCAAGACATACTGTGTCTTTACTTTCTTTCACTTAATGCATGCATTTGATATAAACTGTTAGATGATTTTAAACTGTCTCTGGTATATCCTTCAAGATTCTTATCTCCATTGTAGAATTTCTTCTATTTATCTCCCAGTGTTTTTTGGAGATCGCCTGGTTTGGTTCTCATTAACACACCTTTTTTTTCATGTTTCAAAGCCTTTGTTAATCTTCATTGGAAGTCATTTACAGTCTTTCTAATATGATTTGTATTTTATTATCTTAACACTATTCTGTCACCTGCTGATCCTTCTTCAATCTCTGTAGCTTTTCCTTCTACATGTGCACTATCAGAAGGTAATTTTAATGGCTCTTTAGGCAACTCTTAATTTTTCTCTCCAAATTTGATCTCAATCATAAGCCTGATCTCTATGACAACAACTTGCAGATCAGCCTTGCTTTTCCTCTCCTCTCTTATCTAATCTAAAACCTCTGTTTGCCTATCTCCCTTTCTCTCTGTATTTCTTGATTGATATTAACAGTACTGCCATCCAGCCTATCACTCAAATTTGTAACATGGTTGTGACGGTTGTGATATTCCTCTTCAATTTCTAAATTTCCTGATCCTAAATACATCTAAAATCCTGTTGCTTTTGTGAATATAATATCTTATGATGTGGGTGTGATGGTTATTTCTTTCCTAAGAAGCCATATGGCTAAATCTTTCTCCTCCAGGCTTTTATCATATTATATTTCAGTTGCTGCAGCACCCTTTTTGGCAGCTTTGCTCATATGACTCAGAATTCTCCTACAAGAAGCAGTTTCTTAGCCTTTCATTTTCACCCTGTAATATCTGTCGTACCTATTCAACCACTGTAATCTACTTGCTTTCATTTCTGAGCTCCAGTATCTATAATTCCCATTTTCTATTCTCATTTTCTATTTCCATTTTCATTAACTATCACTTTCATCAGGTCTTTATTCCACTTAGCTCATAATATCAGATCCTCTCAACCCTTCTGGCATATCTCTTTTCTCTTCTTCTCTTCTCCTGTTAAATATACCCTTTGGAATCCAATTAGCCCTGCCTAAAACTGTGCTTCACTCTCAAAATAACAAGTAAATATTTTGTGATACTCACAAAATATTGTTTGAAACTTCTACATATTACCATCATGCAAATAGCATGCATAACAATACTATTTAAAAGAATATTATGAAGGCTACTTTTGTGAGCATTAGCATTTTTTCCTCCAGATTTTTTTTTTTTTCAAATACTTACCTGTTTTGAGAGAAAATGCATTCTCTCTCTAGTTGACTGTTTTTTTATGTAAATGAACTACTCCTGTTTCACTACACACATTAAGTCCCACTTCAAATTAACAGGTTACAGTGATATAGCTAAGGAAAAAAATAACTTTGAGAACATCTGAATATTTATGAATTCAAAATATCAGCCTTCATAATATGGTACGTTGTTTGGCTTTTCACTCACTATTCAGTTCCAAGAACATTACATTACTGATACTTCTGTCTTGACTTTGAAGCATTTGCAAGTGGAAGATTGTATTTAATTAGATCACTCTGGCTCTACTTTGTAGCTCAAAGTATCTAACTGTATTTGTAAAACCAGTGCAGTTTAAAAAATGTGTTTAAGTGCAAATGAAAAATGAGAAATTTTGAATTATTTGCCAGTGTATTCTTCTTTTATGCATACATTTTGCCAGTCAGATAAGTTTGTTATACAAAGGTAATTAAGAATTTTGGCTTTAGGATCAATATTGGCTCTACAGGGCTCTGCTGGTCAGGTGTCTGCTTGACACTGGATGTGCATGTCTCCACTGAGATAATGACATTAAGCAACATTCCAACCTAGCTTTCTGCTAAACAATCAAGTACAGTCTATGGAAACCTTGCAATGTATGAGTGAGCTGGTCAGAGATCTTCCCTTTTCCTTGAAAGCTCCCTTTCATGATCCTATAAAATACATCAATACGTTATTGGCAGCTGCCATTATTTCTTACTGTGAACCATAGCATCACTGCTATCTGTAGTCTCCTGGATGCAAACAATTAATCGTTTTCTTTTTCTTTCTCTTTTCCTTTTTTTTTTCCTTTTTTTTTTTTTTTTTTTTTTTTTTTAAGACTTGTTATCCTCTGCATTAAGCACTGTTAATTTGCTCCAGTTTAGATTTGAAGTTCGGTTTCTAGTTTTCTCTAGCTACGAGCCTTTCGTTTGGTATATAAAACAAAAACAAAAACAACAAAAAAAGGAAGTCTTATATATGTTTCAGACTTTTAGAATCATAGAATTTTATGAGTTGGAAGAGACCCTAAAAGGTCATCCTGTCCAATTCCCCTACAATGAGCAGAGGCACCTACAGCTCCAGCAGGTGCTCAGGGCGTGGACCAGCCTGACCTCAAATGTCTCCAGTACTGGGAATCATCCTCTTCTCTGGGCAGCCTCTTCCAGGGCTTCTCCACTCCTATTGGAAAATCCTTCTTCCTTATATCCAACACAAATCTCCCCTGCTTTAATTTGATACCATTTCCTCTTGTCCTGTCACCACAGACCCTGCTGAAGTGTCTGTCCTCTTCCTTCTTATTACCCCCTGGAGATACTGAAAGGCTGCTCTCAGGTCACCTCGCAGCCTTCTCTTTGACAGACTGCACAGCCTCAGCTCTCCCAGCCTGTCACCTTAGGAGAGATGCTCCATCCCTGGGATCACTTTTGTGGCCCTCCTCTGGATGCACTCCAACGGCTCCACGTCCCTCTTGTACTGAGGACTCCCCACGCAGTGCTCCAGATGAGTCTCACCAGCACAGAGCAGAGGAGCAGGATCTTGTTCCTTGCCCTGCTGGCCACACTTCTTCTGATGCAGCCCAGGTTGCTGTATCAAAGCATGCTTGGCTTTCTGGGCTGTGAATGCACAGCCCTGCTGAAAAGAAGTTGGTGTTGCTGGTGGATAGCAGTCTGGACATGAGTCAGCTTCCCATGGAGAGGCACCACGCTTCCCTGCAGGTTGGGTCTGGCTGATACATGGGACATTGAGCTCCTTTCTGAAGAGAGTAACCCACGATGATCCTCAAGTATGAGGAGATTTGACAGGAACTGTCTACAGTCCTCTGGTACAGTCCTCAGAGACAGGCAGTCTCAGATACATCTACCAAGAAGAACTCTGCTCATATATAATTCAGAGGTTGAGAAGATCTTGTAATAATAAGGATCCTATTCCTTAAGTTTTAATGTTGCAAAATGTTTTCCTTAGCAGCTCTGTTGGCTTCATCCTCTCCTCTGTGAAACAAAACAATCTTGACAAATCTCAATTTCTTCAGCTCTTCTTTTGGATTTTCCATAGTTATTAGCTATTCTGCTAGTCACGGAATCACAGAATCAGAGAATCACAGGAACACCAACATTGGAAAAGATCATCCAGTCCAACCATCCACCTATCACCAATAGTGCTCACTGAACCATGTCCCTTAACACAAAATCCAAATGTTCCTTGAACACCTCCAGGGTCGGTGACTCCACCACCTCCCTGGGATAAATCTCCCCTGGAGCAGCTTGAAGCCATTCCCTGCAGTCTTTTTTTCTTTTTAACTTTCTTGCCTGCTTTGTTTTTCTTCCACTCACACACAGCGTGCTTTAATCAAAGCAATCTTTATCAGTTGTATCTAATGTAATTTTGTACTCACCCTATATTCTATTTGGTCTTCTATCTTTTAACTATCTTATGACTCACAGTGTTTTCCCTGCCTTAACTGCATTATTTAAAGGCATTCTACTTATTGCTTATACTAAATTTTTTATATCCTTCTAAACACATTGGCTTCTGTTTCCCCTTTCCCTTTTAAGTTTGAAAACAATCAGTTTCCACTATTGCCTGTCCAGTTTTTTTTCTGTGTTTTCCCAGTGGTCTGATGAGGGCTGAACAAACAGTAAAAGACTCGTGCTCTTGTTGTGAAAAGCATAATAATTCAAATAGAATTCACCTGGTGAATTTATTACCTTCATGGTAAAGCATCCTGAGTATTTCGTACATACAGTGGATTTCACTTCAGTTCATCTGCCAAAGAGAGGATATTTTCACTAGACTCCTGTGTCTTGCTGCTGTGGTTTAACTCAGCAGAAAGCTACACACCACACACCTGCTTACTCCTGAATGGGAGAAAATATAAATGAAAAGTGCAAGAACTCGTGGTCTGAGAGCAAGGAATAAACAAAGCAACAGACACACAGTGCAGATCTTCAAGCAACAGAAGCCCACCGCTATGGGTCAACATTCCCAGCTTTACTGTGTAGCTTGACAGCACATGGCATGGGTCATCCCTATGTCTAGTTTATGTCAGGTGTCCTGCTTCTGCACCCTCCCAGCAGCTTGTGCCCCCTCATTCCCCTTGAACACTGGACAGTGTGAGAAAGTGAAAAACTGAAATGTCCTTGGCTTGGTGCAGCACTGTCCAGCAACAGCTTAAACATCAATGTGTCGTCAACACTGTTTATCTCCTAAAGCCAAAAGACAGCACCATAACAGATACTATGGAGTAAAAACTCAGCTGTCTCAGTTGAAACCAGGATATCAAAGAGTCAGTGTTGGAGAGTGAAAATCATCTAATAATGGTGAAACCCTATATTTTCAGAGGGAAGATCATCTTGAGATGTCTGCATGTAATTCTGTAAATCCACTACAAATAATATTAATCTGCTTCGTATTTTGAGAACACCATTTCAACACATAATAATAAAACCTACATTAGCAAAGTTGGGCCTTTAGACCCTACTTTTTGTCATATAGATTTAACATTCTGCTGTGTAATAAATGGCAAAGTCCCTTCCTTTTTCTCCTACTTGTCAACACCTGGTTGGAACATCTTCTGAACATCACTTCTCTGATTGTACTGGCATGTACCCATGAGAAAAAAAAAAGGGGAAAAAAGTCATCTGCTTAAAAAGGAATCCTCTCTGTCACTGTCTGAAGAGTTGGTAAATTAAAGACTGGTAGAACTGTATTTCCCAGAGGATGAATCTCACACATCACAAAAACAGTTGAGAGGCTAAATAGAAGTTTTTAGTTAAGAGCAGCTTCCTTATTGATCAAAACCATTTCCCTGTCTCATTAAACTTGCTGGGCTTGAAGAGCTCAGCAGTCCTCTGTGTTGCAAGTAACATCTGATTTTTTGTTAAAAGAGCTGTCAGAAACAACCACAATCCTTAATTTGCAAAAATGTGTTCGTTCACACAGTCAGCCAGATTTCTATTCCCACACCCTGGGGTAAATTACATGAGTATACTCTTAATATCAGGATGAAAACAAAAAACAAAGTAAGAATTCCCTATTTATTAAAAGCTGTATGTATCTTTTTCTTCCCTGCAAACAGGATATCACAAGCCAAAGACAAAGAATCACATGTCATATTTGTTTCACAGTTTTTATGTAAATCTGGCAGTTAACAGAGATGAATAAGATAAAAATATTTGTAAGGCTTGCACACCAAAGAGGCATTTCTTGGTATAAAAATAATTATTTATAATTTTTTTTTTTTTTTTTGAAGAAAACAACAAGGTTCTCATCACATCTCTGCTCCCTCTCTGCTCTGCCCCTATGAGGCCCCATCCACAGCACTGCATCTAGGCCTGGGTCCCCAGCACAGGAAGGATGCAGAGCTGTTGGTGTGGGCCCAAAGTAGGGCGACGAGGATGGGCTGAGGGAGGTGGGCTTGTTCAGCCTGAAGAACGGCAGGCTCCCAGGAAATTTCATTGCAGCCTTCTAGTACTCGTAGAGAGAAAGCCACACATTTTTCAGTACTACTCACAATAGTTATGGTGTCAGCCTTATTCAGTACTGAGAACCTGGGAAGAAGAAGATCAAAAAAACCTCATTCCAATACGTACCTGTGCCATGTGTATCAAAGGCTAGTCTTGTGTAGCTGTAAGAGCACTGTGAATTACCCATTGAATATCACCTGTAAATCTATTTGCTATAGTAATCAACATGTATTTTCAAAACTCTTGAGAACTTACACGATTTGGAGTTTAGAGAACTCTGGAGCCATTTCAAGAGTCAGACATGATCACATTCAGATCTTTTTCCTCTTTCTTCATCTGTCTTCAAATAAGACAGATTATAATGCTTCCAGACTTATAACCTTAATACCAGCATAAAATTTTCTTTTGTATAATCTCTAGCCTCTAACCTGAATCTCAGTAGACATATGATATCATGCTTAAATAAATAAAATCTACATCAAGAAAAGTGTTATAAATATCAATCAGGTACCAAAGTTAGAATAGCTCCATCTAAGGATTCATTCAGCATGTCTTATTCCAAGATGTAAGGAAACAAAAAGAGATTCGGTGTGTAGTGATGGATTTCATTGAACTGCCATAGCTAGATATGATTAAATACTAGTGATCAGAATAGCCACAATCAAGATGAGAATGGATCAGGCCCTGGGCAACCTGATTCAGCTGTGCATATCCCTGTTTGTTGCAGGGGGATTGGAGCTGATGACTTTTAAAGTTCCACTCCAACTTCAAGGATTCTATGATTCTATACTATGATTGTATGATATTATGACTCCGTGATCAGTAGGAGTCCTGCTCCCCGCTTTTATTTCAGAATGGATTTCCACTAGGACCAAATTCAACAACTGACAGGGTAATTGACTTAGACAAACTAGATAGTTTACTCTCCCATCCACTTGGAAAGACCCTTAAATCAAATATTATTTCAAAGCTATTTTGCCAATTCTTATCTAATTCAAAATTCCGATTTTTAAGCTCTTTGTTGATTAAGTATTCTCCAGAAAAGAAAAGTAACAGCTGAAATACTTTCACAGTCTTAAGGAGCATTCCCAAAGATTTTATCTCTACATTGTTTTATAAGATTTAATTCTTTAGATAATTGGCTAACTTCCAACATTGTCTGAAGAACCTCATGACGTTCAATAAATACAAGTGCAAGGTCTTGTACCTTATTTGTGGCAACTCCTGTTATCAGTACAGGACAGAACACAGCTCTGCCAAAAAGGAGTTGGGGGTACTGGTGGATGGAAAGCTGGACATGAGCCTGCAATGAGCCCTTGAAGCCCAGAAAGCCAACCATACCCTGGGCTGCATCAAAAGAAGAGTGGTGAGGGAGGAGATCCTGCTCCTCTGCTCTGTGCTGGTGAGACTCATCTGGAGCACTGCGTGGGGAGTTCTCAGTACAAGAGGGACGTGGAGCCGTTGGAGTGCATCCGGAGGAGGGCCACAAAAGTGATCCCAGGGATGGAACATCTCTCCTAAGGTGACAGGCTGGGAGAGCTGAGGCTGTGCAGTCTGTCAAAGAGAAGGCTGCGAGGTGACCTGAGAGCAGCCTTTCAGTATCTCCAGGGGGTAATAAGAAGGAAGAGGACAGACACTTTAGCAGGGTCTGTGGTGACAGGACAAGAGGAAATGGTATCAAATTAAAGGAGGGGAGATTTATGTTGGATATAAGGAAGAAGGATTTTCCAATAGGAGTGGAGAAGCCCTGGAAGAGGCTGCCCAGAGAAGAGGATGATTCCCAGTACTGGAGACATTTGAGGTCAGGCTGGTCCACGCCCTGAGCACCTGCTGGAGCTGTAGGTGCCTCTGCTCATTGTAGGGGAATTGGACAGGATGACTGTCGCGGGTTAAGCAAGATCTACCTGTGCCCGTGACAGGGGGGCA
>JAPSGF010000081.1:1241610-1266695 GCA_035772895.1 Perdix hodgsoniae | reverse complement strand
TTCAGTCACGGGAGTGAGATTATATACTGTCCTGGTCCCGTGACTTATCTCCTGACCGTGATGTCCTCTGGGAAATGTAGTTTTCTTCTGTGAACTATCCGTACTTTACATGATGTTGTGATGTGGAATACTGATAGCAAAATTACAAAAGTATTAAACCATGACAATGACCTTTTAGGATCTCTTCCAACTCAAAAAATTCTATGGTTCTCTGAACCTTTCCCAGTACAGAGCAAGATGCTTTGCTGATTCTGCAAATCCTGGAAATGAGGCATGTAAATTCATTCAACAAATATGTATTCTAGATTAACCCCTCCTTTCATTGCCAGTTTTCAAGGTTTCATGAAAACGAGCACCCCTGAAATTTCTTAATGTTCGAAAAGTATGATTGAAATAATTGTTTATTCATAAGTGGTTCTCTAGGTAGATCCTAGAAACTGGAAGCTGATTTTGTCATTTGTTTATTTAATGACTCTGATGACCAAAGATATTGCACATACCTCTCACACATAGCTTTGCTATGACACGCATCTGAGATAATGCCACTCAGAAAAACTCATTGAGCTCTGTATTTTTGTTGATATCTATATTTTTGTGGAAAACAAATAGGAGTGCATTCACCTGCTTCATTTGCCTTCATTGCAGCTGACTGAATTTTGGATTATAAAAGGATGGCCATCAAAAGACATTTCTAATTCTACACGGAACATAAATCTTTCCAATTCCAATTCCTAATTCTTTTAATATTACTAAATATAAATTGTTATTTCATATTCTCATTTTTCCTTCTTTTAATCTGACAGATGATTCTTCTTTTTTTTTTTTTTTTTTTTTTTTTCTGTCAACATCCTCTTTGATGCCTTTCTGATCCCTTTCAAAAGCACTTGAAGGTTTCCCAAAGAACCCTACAACCATGCCTTGTCTAAGTCTACTATACCATGTGATACATCATATAACCCCAAGGAGAGACTTTCAAATTAAGCCTGCACTAACCTCCTAATTCAAAATATAGATAACTAATTCATTATTAGACCTAATCATACTTCATTTACAGAATGATCTTCTTTAAAATAACAATTAAAACCAGTTGTTCTTATGTTTTCACCACGCGGATCTTTTAAAGAAAAATCTAGTAAATAAAGTCAGCTGATTGATTTCTAATGCTATTCTTCTATAAGGAATTTCTATGTTCCATATGCCATTACTTAGAGTGGTAATCGTTTGATACACAGAGCAGAAGAATCAAGTTTAACACATGATGTTTTGCTTCTAACAGAGCGATTTAAAAGAAAATGAAACTTGTGCTAACAGTAGGATGCAGACATAACCATCAAAATACATCAGGAAAATAGGCTTTGAGAATGCAGATCACAGGGCATGGAACAGCAGTGCAGTTCTGTGCCCTGGACCAGAATTGTGCACTGTGTTCTCCTTTCAGCTCTGCAGCCTGGAATGCAAGCTAATCCTGCGTGATGAGGGTGATTGTTTATGAGCACCCACGTTGTCTAATTTGAAGATACTTTAAATCTGTGATGTATTTTTTTATGAAGAGTTTACAGGACTGAGGCTTACTCCGAATCTGGCTTCATGTGTTTAAAATGGGGAATTACCCGACTGGTTCCTGTGCAGCACTGTGAGCTAGTGCACACCATAGTGCTCAGGCAGCACACCCCTCCAGCTGCATGATTTCTGCACGTTTAAGCATAATTTGTGACGGGATGCAGCTAAACATGTGAAATTGCAACTGTTCAGAGGACTTTATGATATACGAGTCGATAATAAAGTGTTTTTCCTATGATATGGATTCCTTGGATTTCTTCTGGGGATAAAATGAGACAAACTGACTCTTGTCTGTGTGGCTGTACTCAAACTACTGGTGGTAAAAGCTCCAATATCACATTTTTACTTTTATCTTGATATCTTCAGCACCATATGAAGCCAAATTGCATGTCTGACCTGAGGGAAACTACCACTATATCTTTCACCGTCCCTTTCTCTTTATTAGCTCTCCCCCTCATGCTTGATTTCCATACCCCTAAAATAATGTATCTAAGATGTCAAGACATGCTGCCATACATGATCAGTTTATTAATCATTTGGCAGTGGCTTCATACAGTGTAAGGGAGGAAGCCATACAATGTGGGGTGGTTTTTTTCCTCCAAATGTTACACAGTTCCAAACATAGTTATGCTGTTAGTGTGAAAAATATTGTTTTCAACAAAGCAAGCATTTTCCACCAGAAGAAAAAGATGTCCTTTATAGGAGATCTTCTGAAGTTATTTGAAAGATAGTGCCAAACACTAATAGTATAATAGTCTAATAGCATTTTACAATTTGCAAAACTTTCATCAGCATATGGGCTATAATAACATCTTCAGCCTGCAGGCGTTGCTTGGTTTTATTCCATCCTTCAAAGAAACTTCTGCATTCTGCATGGTGCTGGTGCTGCTAACCATAAGTCAATCATCTGAACTGAAACATATCATCAGTGATGAAGACAGGTGCTGAATATGATTCACTGCAGAACTGAAGTATTCCATATTCACATTCTGTGGGCAGCTAAGACTAAAATTTCCCATCCAGGAATGCAGAAGTTGCAAGCTAAATAAAGAGTCAGAGGCAACATTTTATTGATAGCAGTTGCATTCTAGTTTGGAGAACATGGGTTACTTCTTCCTATATGCATCAGAAAAAAATAACTGGATGACAGTTCAACTACCATTCTTTTTCACTGTTAAAATACAGTTTCACCAGTCATTGTGGTAATGGAGTCTGGCTAATTCTTAGCATAAAGTACTGTCTCCAGAACAGTGTTTCTTGATGTGAAAAGTGCCTGGAAAGTACATCTCTGATATTCTATTATCAGAAAAACAAAATTTGATTTACTTTTACAGCCATTTATCTGCTTTCTGTTAATATGTAGGCAAAATTCAACAACATCCAGCAGCCTAGAAAAAACTGTTTTGAATTTAACTCTTCTCCAAAATTATTTACATCTCTCCAAGATCCCCAAAACATTTTGTCCTGGATAGCTGGGGTATCTGTCCAAAATAGCTTCATTTCTATATATCATCTTCTTTTTTTCTTTTTCTTGTCTTCTCTGAAAATAAAATAGTTAACAAAAAATATCCATTCATAATCATTAACTGATCTACCTCCACATCTCTACTACAAAGTCTTCAGACATCAGTAGAATATCTGACCCTAATTTGTTCTCTAGTCAGACTGAGATGCTATATGAATTTTTGAAGGCATCACATATGATCATAATTAGTTGAGTTTTTCCTTTTTTGATACTCAGGCAGAAGTGACTTAGAGCTCATGATCCATTTCTTCAGGAGGCACCTAGAGCACTTTTAGAGGCCCTGAACTTCCTCACTAAAAGCCAGTGATAAACTACCCAGAGTCCATTCTGAAAAGACATAAATATTCCATGGCCTATCTGATTTCTACATGTCAGTAATGTTTTGCCAAAAAAATCTTTTGTATTCTTTCAATTAAAGACTCCTGATAATCTCCTGCTGGAACAGCTGCCCAGAGGCTGTGGATGCTCCATCCCTAGAGGTGTTCAAGGCCAGACTGGATGGGTCCCTGGGCAGCCTGGTCTGGTATTAAATGTGGAGGTTGGTGGCCCTGCCTGCAGTGGGGGGGTTGGAGCTTCATGATCCTTGAGTCCCTTCCATTCTGTGATTCTATGATCCTTCCATTCTAAATAATTATTATTCAGCAAAAGGATGTATTTTCTACTAAATTTCAATTTCAACTTCAACAATGTTATAGCATGCAATAACAAAAAAACTGGATGTCAGAGTCCTCAGTAAGTATATTGTTGCATAATAATTTAAAAATATTGTGTTTTAGGTGACTAGAAATCTATCCACAGCTTTAAGCGTGCCCTGTGTCAAACTGTCATGACCATAGGGGAAAAAAAATATTCATGTTACTTTATTATTCTGCTAGCTGTTAACCTGAAATGTTAGTATCACATCATGTTTCTGCCTTTCCTGCAACTCTGAATCTGAAAGCATATTAATCCAGGAGAAAGGACCAATGTCCTTCAGATCAGAGAGTGAAATCTCATCTGTTTCATGGGGATAGAGTACTGCTGAAACTTGCCTAGCTTATATGCAAAAACAGCATGTTAATACACTGCCTTTTAGGTCAGCATCGAGTAAAAAATAAAAGACTTGGAAAGACTACAATATTGGCATGTGATAATGGGGATCAGAGCAGCCCATCTAATCTCTGATTGTACAAATAGTCCTTATTGACACAATTTTTCACTAATTCTACTGGACTATTTGCTGAGTGTCCTGCCAGCTAATGTCTTGCCAAAGATTCACAAACTTGAAACACACACTGAAATGCATATAATTGCATCTTCAGAACAAGCTGTGTTTTACCAGTTCCATTGCTTGGGATACTTGGAACAGCATGAGTAGATTTGTTAAGAAATGTAACTATAACAGATTATACAATGTGCTGACAGGTAAACAAGTTTATTTTTTTCCTCATTCTATCATTTCCCTATTACTCAGGCTCAGGTTTGACATCATCTCCCTGCAAGAGGCTGCTGCTGTTTGCCTTTTCATATTCAGCCATCAAACAGCGAATTGTGTTTTCTGCTCCAAAGCAGAAATAAAGAAACAAATAATTGATTTGGCAGAACAGACTCCTTAAAGACAAAAAATGGACATTCCCTTGCAAGAATACAAAACTTATCCTGAAAATTTGACCAGCTTTATTGTTGTCACTGTTGTTGTTGTTACCTTGTAAGCATTTTTCTCCTGAGTGTCCCCCTTCTGGATAAGATTTAATCTTATCAGTGGTCTTCATTGCTTGAATTCTAATATAATTCCTTTTTTCTCTAGAGGCTGTAGAAACCAAAGCATTAGAAAGATTTTTTTTTTAATGGAATTTAGGCTAAAAAGGAAAAGAAAGAAAGGAATAGTGCAACAGCATGTAAGAGTTTAATTCTAAAGACTACTGATAAGAAAGAAAAAGCCACACTACAGGCTTGGTAACCATAATTTCTGATTGAGCAAAGACATATGTAAGTAAGACAGAGACAAGAGCTCTCTGTTTCACTCCATCTGTGATTCAAGCTTACTGCTGCTTCTAAGGAGTGTGCAAAAAGCACTTCATATGTTTTAATGTATTGTACAAACCATGAAGACAGGTGCAGCAGGTGAGGCTGATATTGGCTCTTCTCTTCCAAACGTATTTTTTTCTGTTTCATTTCAAGGAAGTGGACTACACTAATGGCAATAATACGTGTGGCTAAACATTGCTATGACTGCAATATTACTGCATATCCTCGAAGATACACTCAGAGGGAAAATCAAATTGAATTACAAATTGCAGTTGTTCTGATGGTACAGAAAACTTGCATAACCTGAAGTTAGAAGGTAAAATTAAGCTTTATAAGCTTATTAAGCTTTTAGACCAGGGCAGCCTGGTCTAGTGGACAACCCTGCCCACAGCAGGGGTTTGAGACTAGATCTTTAAGGCCCTTCTCAACCCAGGCCATTCTACAATTCTATGATTCTATGATTTATCTAGCCCCAAAGCATGAAATTTACCATCACTGATGCATAATGGAAACAACTTGCATTTGAATGTGAATTATTTGGTCATTTTTAATCAAGCCCTTATCAAGAAATTTTTCATTCTTTTTTCTCCACCTTTTTACCTAGCAGCAAGGAAAGCATGCAGGATTTGTTCTTACTGAAAAGCAAGTCCGATTTTTCCCAGCTCTCAATCTGCTATCCAAAGAATTGCTGAGACACTGCAAAGGTCTTCAGACAAGCTGAGGAACTTGGAAGATGATGAAACTGGAAAGTTTCTCTTTTGTTATTGTTTTTTGTTGTTGTTGTTTTGTTTTGTTTTAACGACACAACAGGAAGATTTTCCATTTTTCAGCCACACTGAGTGCTTCTTGAAATTTTAAAAGAAACTTGCACCTCTAACTCTTTGTTTACTGCAGTGTTAGTTTTCCCAATGTATGTGAACATCTCTTGAGACATAAACATACTTTCAAGATATCTAGGTATGTTTTAAAACAGTCCCAATAGTAGATGTTACCATGAATTTTCCCTTATGTTTAGAAGGTCTGGAAGTACCATACTTTATTTGGCTCTCTGTTATCAGCATGATTAAATTTCCAAATTCTGTTCACGGTATTAGATTTCTGAGGAACACAAAGAACTGTGACAATAAACATTACAAAAATAGTATGGGATGCTGTGACAGTGTTTGAAGTGAACAGCCTTGACAGAAGCCATTAATAATGATCTAGAAGGGTGGCAGCTGCTACTGCCAAAGTATGAGCTGGTGAAAGGTACCCCTTTGCTCTACCCAAAAGCAAGGAGAAGGCTAATGTATTTTTCTTGTTCACAAGTTGAGTCAAACAATATTCATATTCTTCAGTTACTTTAAAAGAGAAGACAGAGCTGTAATGCAAAGTGTAAATTTAAATGGGGTTGCCTGAAGAAGCTGAGCTCTGTGGTGTAGCCAGATCAATGCAGATACAATGGAAATTTACCTGGAGCAGGAATAGATGACATGAAACATTAAAATAAAGCTCGTGTGTAAAGAAAATTATGCCTGGCAAGCTTTTACAGTCATTGTCTTAGTGAACAAAGAGCTTGCAGGTTAGAGCAGGGATTCAGAGCTCAGGGATAGAAGGAGAAACCTTCCCTGGCGACTTCAGAAGATATCAAAATAAATGAATTTTCATCCTAGAAATTTCTGCTCAGTGTCACTGCTGATGGTTGCTGCACCATGATGTTCCATCAGCCTTCCTTTCATGATATTAGGAGGATTTTCTGAGGAACACATTCAGTAACTAAGGCTGCTAAGTGAAAAATCCCGTGGAAGGAAAATGAAGTCAATTACAGCCTTTGGTTTCCCTTTGTTCTGTGTGCTGCCACTAGGAGATATGTAGAACAGTGTAAGCTAGACTTTGGGAACACAATAAGGATGAAACAGAAAACATAATTGCAAGTCTCCGCATATGAAAACATATGTGATCACACAGAGGTGTGTGACTGGAGCTGATAACTGGGATTTTATTTTTCCTGGTACTGTGAAAACTCCCAGAGAATATTAAAATGCTTGCTCTCCTCCTTCCACTCCCAATCCTTTCACTCCCTTCCTGACTTTAGTGGTTTCAATGATGATGCTATTGTGCCAGTTTCCAGTAAGTATGGAAAACAGTTCTAATTAAGTCATCTAAAACAAAAGTTTTATTGCAAACATACGTTAAACCGAATGTGTTTTTAAGTTAATTTTCCATTGCTCTTTTGTCCAAATTAGATAGTTTCAATCATCGTAAGTGTGATTTAGGAAATATAGAGTTCTTGAAACCCGCTGTTTTGTGAGAATAAAATTCTTGTTTGTTTAAATATTTGCACTGGTAATAGACGTTTACAAGAAATATATTCAGTACATTGAAGATCATTTCAAATAAAATAAATGTCACATAATACAGCATCAAACATTTTAACTGAAGGAAACAACTGGTGATTTTCAAATATAAAGGACTTTGCCTCGCTAATTTAAGAATTAACCTGGGATGATGTAGTGATGGACACAGCTACAGATAAGCAGCTGGAGGGCAGCCCTGCAGAAAGGGGCCTGGCAGTGCTGGTGGCATCAGGCTTAGTGTGTGTCAGCCATGTGCTCTGATGGCCAGGAGCCCCAGCAGCATCTAGGGCTACATTAAACATAACTTGGGTACCATATCACCTCCAATACCTAGTGCAATTCTGGGCTCCAAAATTCAGAAAGAACATTAAAGGACTTGGAAGTGTTCAGAGGAGTGTGACAAAGCTGGTGGCAGCACTGGGAGGTGTGTCGAGGGAAGAGAGGCTGATGACACTGGGGTTGTCTGGTCCAGAGAAGAAGAGGCTGAGAGGTGAGAACATTCCAAAGTAGAATTCATTGGTTGAGATTAAAAAATATTTGCTAAGCTAGAGAAAAAGAAGAGAAAAAAATATACATAAGGTATGAAACAAGGGATGCAGAAGCAATTGCTCACTACTTGCCTACCAATGCCCAACAATTTCCCCACAGTGGCAGGCCACCCAGTGAACTCCCCCTGTTTGTAAGCTTTCTTTCTGCATGGATGCCATGCGATAAGGGATATTTCTTCATTCAGTTTAGGTGAGCTGTCCTCTTGCAGCTCCTTCTGCTCTCCTCAGCCTGCCTCACCAGCAGGACAGGATGAGAAGTTAAGGAGCTAAAACGTTCTTGGCTCTGTTTGAGCATTGCAATAACGACTCCAAGGTACCTTACCTTCCAGGGAGGCCAGAAGACACTGTGAGGTGTGGGGAGAGCTCTCTTGTGTTGCACAGAGAAAAAGCACTCAAATAAACAGAACATGGTACCCGGAGAACTGTTAGGAGTAATCAAAAGGATCAGTAGTAAGGATCAGGCTTAAATCCCATTCTTCCTCGTAACAGGATGAGTTCTGTTTTCCGGAGAAATGATGGATGAGTGACCAGAAATCATTCCATTGTGCCACTTCACAAGAGCAACACAGGATTATCAGAACTGAATTGTTTCGGGCGACGAGCCACTGCACATTTTGGCTACGAGAGGACTCACTCAGAGTATTGGAGACCCCAAAATCTTCCTAACTAAATTCAGATACTTACCTTTTTCCTCAGATTTCCTAGAAAATCAGAGAAAAAGGGAGTGTTATAGGATACAAGATTCATAAGGAGGTGGTAATAAGGTGATTTTATCGCCTGAAGCGTAAGGGAATGGCCTACTTCTCTTTGTCAAAAGACTATCTCTGAATATTATTGAATATTTGAAATAGTATCTTCATAAATTGCCTGTAATTTTGGTTTAACGTGTATAATTTTATTCAATAAAACTGTTAAAGATTATAGTTTGGTCATTGTGGGTGTATGAATTCAATTTTTAGTGTAGATTAAAATTTATGACTGTGATCAATCTTAATTTTTTTTTCATACATTAGCACATTTCAACTACAGTTAATGTCCAGAAGTGTAAAAAATTATTATTGCATGGACATACATCTTCAAGGTTTATTGAACTCCGTAACAGAAGAAAATTCCATCTGAATAAGAGTTGAGTCAAACAAAAATGGATTAATAAAACAAGTCTGGGAGCCACTCATGTCAAAGCTAAAACAACATATGGTTGTACGTGATGCAAGAAAACTTTGTACACTTACTGAGTACCTTCTTAGGCCTTGACTGTGGCAGGAGTTAAGTTACATTAGTTGAATGTACATTAGTTGAAAGTACTTTCAACACCAAAAGAGTTACCTGCCAGGATATGGAAAACTCCAAGTACCCCATCACGTTATGCAGCTGAGCCAACAATTTTTCCCCTAAAGCCACCATTCTGTAAAGAAACAGAAGTATCAGAAGGGAAATGAGTCTGGTCTTTGCCAAAAGTTAATGAGTGATGTGTATTTGTTTAAGTCCTCATATGATTCCTATTACTTACTATTAAGAGTGTCATACAAACTTTTCAGAATATTATTGGGTTGACAGACTTTTTTCTCATGTTAGGGACTGTTCCACTCATCTTTCAAACCTAACAATGTGATAATAACATCTGAAAGTCTCGACAAATGACAAAAAAAAAAAAAGATTGTATGTGTATATCATCATACACTTATCAGTAAAAGAGTACCCTTTCTTTTCACTGTTGGTTTTGAACAACAGTAATAGTGCTAGCGTTGATCCTCATTTCTGTCTCATTGGATTCATTACTGTGTGGTATTCACCTGTATAATAAGGCACATTAACTAGACCATAGGGTTATTTTCAGTACCTTGGGGACTGGGAGGGCTGGAGAATGAGCTGAAACTCTTGAAACTGGAAGTATCAAATTGCAATTTGCACATATCACCAAAATAATCACTGAGACCTTCTGTGAGTTTGATCCTATAACTCGGGGTTTCTTAATAGGGGTGCAAAATCCAGGCTCTGATCTTGAGGTTCTGGTTGGGGAGACTTTGGTGGTCATATCCAGGCAAAAGGTTGCACATTACATAAACTACATCCTACATAGGATTGAAAACTTACTTATGCAGAATAGGGCTGCTGACTAAGTTTTTAATTGATACTTCTATCCTATTATGGCTCATATTGTCAGCCCAAGAAGGGTACCATTTACCTCCAACTTTGAGCTGAGAATGTTGAGTATCTCCTTTCTAGACTCCAGATAACAGTGTTATCTAGGGAAATAAACAAACAAACAAATAAATAGATAGATAAATAAATCCCAAGGGAATTGTTCTGCTGAGGCATTTGAACTAATTGCTGAAAGCCCCGAGTTTACGAACAGGTGTCAATCTCTTCTCTGGGGTCTGTCATAGGAACAGGGAGGAATCCCCTGTCACAGGAACTGAGGTCTGTCATAGGAACGGGGAGGAATCCAATGTTTAAAACAGTTGTGATAGTAAATGTTTTTAGCAACTATCAAGTAAGAGCAACAGCAAATACAAGAACTTAAAAATCTGAATCACATGGCTTATCATGTGTCTGCTCTAAAATAAAAAATAAGCAGGCACTGAACTGCCAACCCCACAGAATGTGGTGAGATTACAAAGCTGACTCACCCCAAAGGATACACAAAAAGGACACAGAAATGAATTCTGCATAGGTTCATTTTGTGCCATTCCCTGAGATTCTTGATGTGGTATTTTTTTGTATGTGAAATATTGCATAAGGGAAAGATAAACAAAGCAGGTTTTTTGTTTGTTTGTTTGTTTGTATTTATCTCTGTTATTGGGTATATAGCTAAGTATGATAAATAGTATATAGAGAAATATATATACATATTTGCATTAGTATATAGTCTAAGTATAGCTTACACTCAGCTAAGTGAGTACAATGAATTAGAATCTCTGACATGCAAAAAGCATTTCAAATACCATAAACCACTGTGTAGCAACACCAGACCTTACGTAATCAGAACATCTACCAACTTCAAAAGGCACCACATAAAAGAAGAGGTTTGATAAAAATTTCAACATTCCAGAATAAGTGATCACTAGATAGAGTTCTGGAAATGGGCATGCATTTTCCCCCAGTTCTTGAGTAATCGTACTCAATTACACCTTTCCCATGGCAAGAAGTCAATGTCAAAAATGTTAAGCAATGCAAGCGTTACAAATTTCCGTTTCTCACTCTACAGGCCCAAATTATTTGGATTAAGCCCACTGTGCAACTTGGGCAACAGCAGAAATACTTCTGTCTTCAGGTCAGGGCGCCCAGTGAGAACAAAGCATATTTGAGTATGCTCCATCCATACATCTGGGTCTAGTATTAAATGTGGAGGTTGCTGGCCCTGCCAGTGGTGCGGGGTTGGAGATTCATGATCCTTGATGTCCCTTCCAACCCGGGCCATTCTGTGTGATTCTGTGAACCCTGGGAGCTCTGATAACACTTTGGATCCTAAAACAAAGCACATGAACTCTACCTTTTTAAAATAATCTCTCTTTTGTACCTGGATTATTTGCTTCATGCAGTACTTACTTCATAGCAAACTATTAAGAAATCACTGGAAGTTTGGGTCCCCAAGTTGCACATGCAAGAAGTTCTGAAATTTCTGTAAAACCTGAATCTACCTGTGTATTTGAGAAAGGTATGATCCCATAAAACTTAGAAACTGGAATTTAGATTCTAATTAAATCTCATTTGAATGTCAAAGAGAAAAAAAGAGATGCATTCAGCATTCAGGCTGAGCCAGGAAAGCTAGATATAAACTGCCTGAAGTGTTTCACTGAAATGTTATTTTATCAGATGACACAGGTTTAGGACTGTTAAAGCAAAATAGAAGGTCATCACTCTGAGATATTCATGCAAATTTTAATCAACCTTTCAACCCTAACAGCAAAATTGAGCAGAATTTTAATAAGCTGTTCTTGACGTCCTCTGTAATTCTGTTTTATTGTTTTGTTTTTATGTTACTTTTTTAATTGAAATATTTATAAGCTTGTCAAATTCCAAAAGAACAAGGTAATTTATGCTAAATGGGGTTTATTGTGTCAGGCTGACTACTAATGCAATAATTTAAAGTGAAGAATAAAGAAGAGAAATCATCAGGCATAGATAAACATGTTTCCATCTAGTCTATATCATTTTATGTCTAAGTGAAGTCTGAATTAGTGTAAGAAACTTAGAAATTATGCTGATAAGATAAACTAGGTATCTTTGGATTTTAAATACTTGACCTATGGCAAGAGTGCTTTCTTTAACTAATCTCTAGATACCAGAACAGCCCAGGCTTGCTGTTTCTATACACAAATAATACATATTTTAGCAAAACTGTAGCATGTTTTCTCTTACACTGTGAATGATATGAGGCAATTTCTTTTTAGTTTTTTCACTTACACTTTTGAAAGCTTTTTCTTAGTAGACTTATTATGTGTAAGATCTTTCAGAGCAACAAATCAACACTAATCAAACTTTGCATTTTTCAGTGCAAAAAAATAGCAGTATGAGTGATTTATATAGCAACTCACTTGGTACTTGACATCTGCAGTAAGAGAAATTTAGGTATAGTTATTGATGGTACAGAAGTGTTCACAAATGCAAACTCAGAAACACAAATATACATAAAGAAACATACATACCTAAATATACATATACACATACATATGTGTGTAATGTGGAAATGCTTTCTGCTGTTCCATTTTCTATTTCTCCTGTTTCTTGCTAAAAAGAAAATTCTTGATTATGAAGAAGTTAAAGATGTGTTGATCCCATGCCTTTCAGCTGAGATTTGACATAAGGGCACATAGGATATAGAATCTTTATTTTTGGGAACCTGTAGCTAAAAATGGACCAGTGGTAGTGACAGTTGTAACATTATGCACTCATGCGACTTGACTCTGAAAGTTTATCCTAGGAACAGTATACACCTAGGGCAAAGGGGAGTTCTGAATCTGCCTAACACAGCCACAAAGATTTGCAAAATCTCTGGAACCAATTCAGAGCTGAGGCAGGCAAGTATGGCCACTTTGAATGACGAGTGAATGAGACTTTTGGATAACTGTTGTAAATATTGCTTCTTTCAAAACAGCTGGTTTTGCTTTGTAAAGAAATATTTGAGAAATTGTATATACTAGGATGCATCAGTCTGTAATATATTTTAAAGACAGGCCATAGGACCCAATAGTCTGACAGTAATGATCTTACTGATTCCACAGAAACCGACTGTAGGACTGTGCGAGGCAATTGTTTTACAGAAAATACTGTTTAAAATGTAAAAAAAAAAAAAAGGCATAGTGGAAAAGCATCAATGGACACATTAATAACCTATAACAATAGCATTATGTAATAATTAGAGAATAAATAATGAAAACATGGCATCTTTTCATTTGTCACTGTCTGAATTGAGAAATAGAATATGGGAGTATCTCTCAAAAGCATGAAAAATTTTGGGTGGTGCCCCTTGGTGTGTGGATTTGTCATGTTATGGGCCCACTCAGTCAAGCACAGGCAGAACCAGCATGTCACTACCTTAAGGGACAACATGGCACTCACATAATCACATCTTATGCCCACCACAGTAATGAAGCCTTGCCATTTAAATTGCTGGCTTCTCTCTCCTAGCTTGTAGTATGGTTTTTAGTATAGTTTGAACCTGGAGAGTAGGGGAGGAATTGATATAGATTCATTACCAGCCAAAAGATCAATCTAAAATGAAAGCCTGAATGTTTGCTTTACTGCATATGAAATAAAAAATATAATAGTTTTTTTAATCGCAGTAGCTAGAGCTGCCTTTGAGACATAGATAGTGTACATCCTCTGTTGGCTTGCCAAGTAAAGAATTCCAATTTTTTCTTTTGTATTCTTGCTACTTGCTTTTCTGTGTTTGAGTTATTCATTTAATCTGCCATTTGTCTTGCTTGGACTATTCCGATGGAGGCACTTTAGGAAAGAAGCCAGACAGTGTTTTTTTGCATGCTCCAGATGTTTGCAATAACACACTACTGAGCTGAATGCCAGCAATAAAGGGACACTGCTCGAACAGGAAATACTTTGCATCTGACACCAACCAGTGTGTCTCTAGGGGAGAAGAAGGTACAGACTTGTCAACTGAAAGTTAGCTGGTAAGAAGAAACGAACAAACACAAACAAAAACATCTTGGTAAATCAAATTAAGGACAAAACTTCCCGTAACTGATTTTGAAGAACAAGTACAATAAATGACTAACATAAAATATTGCTCTAGGATTGCTGGATTGTTGCTGAGATATATTCAGACACAGTTCTACTTTAGTCTTACAAAAGACTAAAAATGTAGCCTGAGTTTCTGTTTTTAATACAGAAAAAAAGAGAAAATTCTACTCTTTCCAAAAAGTTATACGGAACGTGTTCAACAAAGGAAAAAAATCACCTTCCATTTTTTCTTATACTTGAAAAACAATGGGGTGTATACATGCAAGAAAGATGGTATAATCATGTTTTCCTTTTCCTGACCCATTTCGTAATCATGTTTTGTCACATTTAACACTGTACTGACTTACATTAAGTCACTCATTTTTGATAATTCTCTCCACCAAAAAAGTGGACATTTAACCAAGCATTTATTGTGACAACAAAAATACATTTCTGCATTCTTCAAAGACATGCTGGCATACAATTCATTTCCCCCAGATTAAACTAGAAGTATTCTTATTTTGACTCTGCCTATCCTCTGGCTTATTGTCAAACCAAGCTCACACTGTCACATCACCTCTAGATACCCTGATCCAGCTGAATTTAGGTTTATTATCATGTTTTACCAAGTCCATGTAAATTAATTGGATGAGTTTTACTTTGAAAAATGGATCTTCGTTGAACTTCGTTGATCTTTGGAATTCACAGATACAACTGATACATATTTTTCAAAATAAGATCATCTATCTACATCTAGGTACAGAAAGACAAATTTTCAGGAACCAACCTATTTATATCTCTTCTTTGGCATACTTTTCATAGCTTTTCACATTTTCAGAGAAATATCAATAGCTGAAGTTTGGCTGAACAAAGCCCGGTGCAATGTAGAGTTGGGGAATGTTCCAGACAAAGGGTGGTTCACTTGCTGTCATTATTTTACAGCTTTTCAGGAGGCCTGATGGAACACTAACACCTCAAAGAGCACTGGTATCAGGAAGTTTATCTTCCAGCAGGGTAATATTTCTTACTTCCTCGCAAAAACGTAATAAATTCTGGGAGCTGATATTCCAGTGCAGAGACATTTATACAGGTTTCTCTTTGGAGTTTATTAACTAATGTGACACTCCATCCTGAGCAAACTGATGGAACCAAACATGAGTCATGCATGGGAGACATTTTGTTCAGATTTAATAGAAAAGCTCTTGCATATAATTCCTTGTGCTGGTCCAAAAAAGTTCTGCAGTTTTTGCCACCACATCACTCAACAATGGACTTGCCAGATAAGAAAGTAACTTGTGTTGCCATTCATACACACTGTAAACAACATAAATTTGTATGCCATTTACCTTGAGATGAGAATCACACACTCTGAGACACCCATTTCTTAAGCACTTAGCTCCACCTTACAGTTCTGTATTATAAGTAATCAGAGCTATAACATTTTTAAAAATATGGAGATACATAATTTGAAATATATGTGGTTTGAGCTTGAATAAAAGCACAGGACAACAAGTTTCAGGCTATACACATGCCTCATCTACTTTTAATTAATATTTAAAAAAAAAAGAGTTAGAAGAGTAAGGCAAGAAAGTGGTGCAGAGCCTCTACTTTTATCCTGATTTCCATTATGTTTGCTATTTATTATTTGTAAGTAATCCAGTTTAACTGAACTGTTCACTTTTTTTTATTTTTTTTATTTTTTAATGTGTGTGTGTGTGTGTGATCCTGATTTTCTATTTAAGGGAAGCATACTTAATTTTTACTCTTTAACTGAAGGCAGCCTTTCAGCCTCTACTCAGATGAATTATTATGATCTGGAATGAAAAACAGCCACTCTTCTGCATAACAGTAAAAGGATTGTGTAAGAAAATAAATAGGAAGCATAAAGTTAAACAGGATACCATTTTCCCATTCTGGGGAAAGATTAGCCCTCTAGCTCACTACTCTTTTAGGACAGAAAAGATAACAGACCAAAAACTATGGTTAATAAGGGCTTGGAGTGGAAGTCAGTGGCTTTGTACTGCAGCATTTTACTATAGGGTAGTATGACCTGTCGCACCAAAGCATGACTAATTCAGAATTTCTCAATGAATATTTTAGTTAGTACCTGTCCAGAATGATAGCTTCTGGCAATTGAAGCTTTCTTTCGTGATTCCATTTAGGAAAAAAAATACAGGTTTAATATTTCAGTGCTTTATGCCATTTACATGGAATAGTTCCTTTACAGACAAACTGAGAAGGAGGATATAAAATAAATCAAGGTTTCATTTAATTGTTTTCAAAGCTCGTTAATTCTGCAAGGTAGCTTTATGTCTGCTAAGCCCTCTAATTTTGTTTGGAAAATGTGAAAATGTTTTAAATAAATCAGAATAAATGTTTTCCTTGACAGTTTTTTATATTTCTACATTTGATAATTGGAAAAAAAACACAAAACAGAATCCTTCAGTAGGTAATAGGAATCACAGAATCACAGAAACACCATGGCTGGAAAAGACCTACAACACCATCCAGTCCAACCCTCAAACTATCACCAATGGTTCTCACTAAACCATATCCTTCAACACGATATCCAAATCTTCCTTGAATGCCTTCAGGGTCGGTGACTCCACCACCTCCCTGGGCAGCCCATTCCAGTGCTTGACCACTCTTTTAGAGAAGTAGTATTTCCACTACAACCTCCTTTAAGGTAGTTACAGATAGCAATAAGGTCTCCCCTGAGCCTCCTCTTCTCCAGATTGGACATTCCCAGCTCCTTCAGTCATTCCTCATAAGGCCTGTGCTCCGGACCCCTCACCAGCTTTTTTGCTGTTCTTTGAACCCTCTCCATGGCCTCCACGTCTTTCTTGCAGTGAGGGGCCCAAAACTGGGCACAGTACTTGAGGTACTCACCACAGCTGAGTACAGGGGGACAACTACTTCCCTGTTCCTGCTGGCAACAACGTTTCTGATGCAAGCCAGGATGCCATTGGACTTCTTGGTCACTTGGGCACACTGCTGGCTCATGTTCAGCCGAGCATCAATCAACACCCCCAGGTCCATTTCCTCTATGCAGTCTTCCAGCCACTTTGCCCCAAGTCTGTTAGCGTTTCCTGGGGTCGTTGTGGCCAAAGTGCAGGACCCGGCATTTGGCCTTGTTGAACCTCATCCTGTTGTCTTCAGCCCAGCTATCCAGCCTGTCCAGATCCCTCTGTTGGGTCTTGCTATCCCCAGGCAGATCCACACTTCCAGCCAACTTGGTGTCATCCCATCCAGGTCATCAATAAAGATATTGAAGAGGACAGGCCCCAGCACTGACGCCAGCGGAACATTACTTGTGACTGGCCACCAGCCAGCTTTAGCTCCATTCACCACCACTCTCTGGGCCCAGCCTTCCAGCCAGTTCCTTATCCAGCCAAAAGCGCACCTGTCCAAGCCATGGGCTGCCAGCTTCTGCAGGAGAATACTGGGGGAGACAGTGTTAAAGGCTTTGCGGAAGTCTAGGAAGACTATATCAACAGCCTTTCCCCCATCTACCAGACAGCTCAGTAGATCATAGAAGATCAGGTTGATCAGGCAGGACCTGTCCTTCATGAACCCATGCTGGCTAGGCCTGATATCCCGGCTGTCCCACACATGCCATCTCTCTCAAGACAATCTGCTCCATAACCTTCCCTGGCATCGAGGTCAGGCTAACAGGCCTGTAGTTCCCCGGATCCTCCTTACAACCTTTCTTGTAGATGGGAATCACATTGGCAATTCTCCAATCTTCTGGGACTCACCAGACAACAAGAAGAGCTGCAAGATAATGGCAAGCAGCTTGACTATCACCTGTGCCAGTTCCCTCAGCACTCTCA
Organism: Perdix hodgsoniae; assembly: GCA_035772895.1. Lineage (NCBI taxonomy): Eukaryota > Metazoa > Chordata > Aves > Galliformes > Phasianidae > Perdix > Perdix hodgsoniae. The sequence continues at coordinate 1,248,706 of JAPSGF010000081.1, read as the reverse complement.
GGAGAATCTCCTCCGCCCCCATGGATTTGTGACAGTCCAGCTGGAGTAGTTGATCTCTGACTGTGTCCTCCTGAATCGTGGGGGGTTTAGTCTGCACCCCAGCCAACACTACCAGGTCAGAGAGTGGAGTACCCTGAGGATAACTGGTGTGACCTTTAAAGACATGTAAAGAAGGCATCCAGAACCTCTGCCTTTTCCTTATCCTCAGTGGTCACATTCCCAGCCTCATCCAGTAAAGAATGGAGATTCTCCTTAGTCTTCCTCTTACTGTTCATGTATCTCTAAAAGAGTCTTTTGGAGTGTTTCATGGAATGTTTCATGGAGAAAATTCCCAGCTACAAAACCCTATTTTTCAGTATAGTAGCCACCATTAGCTATGCATTTTTGCCAGTGATGAACAAGAGCCTCCATAACATACTCATAAAAATCTGCACCAGTGGAGGTGACCCACTAACACTTGTCACCACGGCTGAAATGCATCACCCATCGCCTCGCTGTACTCACATCTATCAGCTGATCGCCACAAATGTTCAATAAGCATTGATGAATGTCAACGGGTGCCATTTTTTTCTCAGGGAATTTAGTTCTACACTGCTATGCACTACATACACACTTCTACATCAGGCACCATTCAGTCAAACTGCCCCTCTGCTGCCATCTGTGGAACAGAATAATGGTGTGAAGGTTCAATCTCTAGTGCCATATCACCACCATCCAAATCTGACCATGTGGGCCAACATAATAAAATAGGAGGCATTACTTTGCGTGATCCCCTTGTCATTTACAGAATGTTCTTTTGCTATATGGATAATCATGAAAGTTTTATGATACTTCCTTTGCTTCTCCCAGGTAGGCAAGCACTTCACGGAGGTTTCTTGTGTATCTTCTGCATCCTTACAAGAGCCCATAGACATGAGGATTACACTGCACTTGCATTTCTGTTTGTGACCTTTGCCACACCTGTCTGAATAAACACCATTAATAGGATAAACACTACTCTCCACTAAAGGAGGGGAAAGGTTGACTAAATTGGGCCATTCCAGAAATCTGAAAGCAAACAATACATGTTAGTAGGGGTGGAAGAAGTCTCCAGCCTACTACCAGCAGAATCCTTCTCTCAGTCAACAAGAGAAAACACTGTAAAGGCTCAAAATAAATGGTATAGCATTTTCTCAAAACCTAATTCCAACCAATCAGACAGTGGCTCCCATTTCACTTCAGGAGTACCACAAGAATGGGCCAGAGATGAAGGCATCTGTTGCATCTTTCTACCCTTTCTACCCTCTGCCCCTACCCCTACTACCCTGAAGCTAATGGCATTGCAGAATGAGCCAATGAACACCTTAAGAAATTTCTGAAACTGGGAAAATCCAATTGGGCCACACATGTAACTGATGTGGTCAAAAGAATCAGTGATCGCTGGGAAATTAATGGTTGTCTGTGATTTAATACCTTCTGTCCCAAGGCCCCATCACTCTCTTGCCCATTACTCTCAATCCAGATGCAGATGAGCTGGAGAAACCCTCTTATCTCTCTGGCCAGCCTGTATTGGTCGACTTGCTTAACATGAGGCCTGTCTCTCTAACTTTAATGGAATCCCTTAATAAATATACTTGGAAGGCTAAGGATGTAGAGGAAAAAGAATATAAAAGCAACACTTGCTGGATTGATCCCTTGTTTTAACCACACAGATGAAGCCCAAAGAGGGCAACTCAGTGTCTGCTTTTATTTTAGAGAAGACCTCTATGGAACCCTGACTGAATGCAGAAAGTCAGAAAGTTGATTTTAATCATTTATATTTTGGTTATTATCTTTGTAATATTCAAAAATTTAGTTCTGGGTTTGTAGAGTAAAATGTCAATTTCATTGTTTTGGTGTAACGTATGGGTCATGTATGGAACTACCAGTTATCCCCTTCAAGAATTTGAAGATGAAGGGACTGGTATAAAGAACTCTTTTATCCAACTGGCTGAGAAATAGCAAGCATTTATAACCTCAGAATCTACAGGGTCTGTGGAAGACCCATGGGACTGAAACCTGGTCCTGATTGCTCCCAAGTGGCTGGCAAGTAACTACAGCAGAATTGATTGCAGCACCCACTGGGAAGATAAGAATATATCTGCATGGCTAAACCAATATCCCACTAGGAAATTTATTGTCTGAATCAAACTCAGCCAGGTGGTATCCATGTTGGGACTAGCAATTACACTTGGGTTTGTCATAAAATGAGCTATAAGACAGGAAACCACATTTATTACACATTAATAATATAATTTTACATAGAGGAAGGATTTCCTAATTTTTGTTCCTACACAAACAACACTCTGTTCCCTGAAGCTGGAGGTATGTATTGCACCTGGGAACTCCATGCTGGGGCTTGGAGGTGCAGGTGGTGCAGAGAAAAAAGTGATACTGGTAAAGGCTGGAACTATAATATAGCAGGACATCCTTTTGGATCTCTCAGCATCACATACATACATGCTAAGGAACATGTAAATTAACCTTCTGCAGAATAGAATGGACCTTCTGAAAATGGGTCAGTCGCACTAAAGGAACGTTATTGAGTTTTTGGCCATTGTGCATACAAGCAACTACCTCCAAACTGGACTGGTGTTTTATGGTATGTGGGAACAATCCACCCAATACTCTTTTTGCCATTGGGGGAAGGTGCTGACAAATTAGGTGTCAAAGTATATAAAGACCTCATACAACAACAGTGATTCATTGATACCTCCATAACAAGTGGTAACAGCCAAACTTGGCCACTAAAGTAAAGACATCTGGCCACTGCAGCAGCACATAATCAAAAGCTACAGGCTGGCTACATGCAACACAATGAATGGGTGCCTGAGAACCCATTTATAACCTGCACTGCATGATGAAATTACAATCTGAAATATCTCATGTCTTTGATCTCTTTGCAGATCAAGCCACAAGCAGCAATATTTCAGCATCGCAGGGCCCTCAACTACTTACTAGCTGAAGGAGGAGGTGTCTGTGGCAAACTAAGTGACTCTAATTGTTGTCTAGAGATCGACAATGATGGTAATGTTATTTTGCAAATAGCTAAAGGTTTATGGAAAATAGCCCATATTCCCATCCAAACTTGGAAAAACCTAGATTGTCATTTCTTGGTTTCCAGGTGGCCCATGGGTAAAATGTGTTATATTTTTATCTACTTTGTACTTCTTGTATTCATATATGTTTCAATCCATTCATTCAAGGCATAGCATTGTCTATGTATTTTGTAACCTCTTCCACTGCTAGGGAATCCCAACAGATCAGGATAACATTAGTGACAAAGCCCTAGAAATCTTTTTTAATGATTGTATAGAACATTTGATACCCCAATCCCCATCTCTTGCCTTTACACTTACACAGAGTAAGTATAATTTCTTTTCTTACTACCATTGATCACCAATGCACCATTTTAAGCAACCTTTGAGTCATGGGGTGCTTGGGTGACATTTGACCTTGCTCGTGTCTCAGTCTCACTTCAGGTATATAAAAAAATCTCCCCTCTTGCTCTGATATATGGAGTGAGACAAATTTATATAACAATTGATGCGCAAGCAATTGCTTACTCCCTCTATCAATGCCCCACTTGTCCCTTAAGCAGCAGAAGAGAGAGATGCACTCCTTTAAAACTCCTTCCTTGTGATTCAAATGATATGGAATACCTTTTTGGCAAGTTTAAGTCAGCTGTCCTAATTCTGCCCACTCATAGCTCCTTTGCTATAAATGGCCTTAGCTTCCATTGCTGTAACAACACTGACAGGGTTGGAGGCATCCACAACTTCGCTGGACAACCTGTTCCAGTGTCTCACAGTAAATAATGTCTGGTCTAAATCGATCCGCTAGGTATTAGGGGGAAATTCTCACCTCTGAGATGTGAGATCATTCTTCTTCAAGGTGACTTGATGGAGAAGACTTACAATCAGTCTGTAATCCAAATATCTCCAGAAATCCACAATATCTAAGAAAGCTCATGTTTCTTTTTTGATAATTGATTCAGACATAGCAGTTATTGTATTTATCACATCCATGGGAATCTGATGGCATCCATCTTGCCATTTTATTTCTAAGACCTGGATCTCGTGTGAAAATCCACTGACCTTGCTTTGGTTTATGGCAAAATGGATTTTTAGTGGGATGCCACTAAAAGGCAATCCTGCTTTTCTCAAAAACTTCTCCTGCTGCCCATACATGGATGCCATCCATGTATTGCAGGTGTTCAGGAGCTCCCCACTGTTGCAGCTCACCCTGGATCAGCCCACGACAAATGGCAGGGCTGTGTTTCCACCCCTGGGGCAGTCGATTCCAGGTGCACTGGATGCCCCTCCAAGTGAAAGCAAACTGTGTCCTGCTCTCTGCTGCCAAAGGGACTGAGAGAAATGCATTGGTGATGCCAGTTGTGGCATATCATCTGGCTGCCTTTGACTCAGTTCCTACTGAAGTTCTAGCACATCTGGCACAGCAGTGCTTAGCAGTGGTGTGACTTTATTCAGCCATTGTTATCCCCCACTCTCCATTGGACTTTCGCACTTGTCATATGGGACTACTGAAGGGTGAGTGTGTCTTGCTGATTACACCATGGCTTTCCAGTTGGTGAATCAGCTGGCGAATGGGAATTAGGGAGTCCTGGATGGTGTGGTATTGCTGCTAGTGCACCACTGTAGTAGCACTTAGCTCCTGTTGTCCTTTTATTCTTTGAAATCCCACAACAGAAGGGTCCTGTGAGAGACCAGACAAGCCAATCAATATCCTTTTGGATCCCTGAAGTGCCCTTTCCAGGATAATCTACACTGAGGATGCATAGGGTCTCTGGGCCAGTTGCAGTACAGTGCTTTTGCCACTCAGTTCTGGTCAGGCTCACTTCAGCTTCCAAATCTTTGGATCCCCATCACTGCAGAAATACAAAAGGCTTTTGGCCCTTTATAACTTGATGGCATTAGAGTACATGATTCCATCCCAGCTGAAACTAAGACATATGGGTAAAGCCTTGTCATGACTTCAACTAACGATATCTCATTAGTCGAATAAATTTTTTTTCATGAAAGTATTCAGCAGTAGGAGGTGCCAGGACTTCACACCAAGAAGATAACCAGTAGATCACTGTTAGAAAAGCAGGGCTAATCAGGACTACTAATCATGACTAGGTTAGAAAATAGTTAGAGGGCTTGTAGGAAATCTAGCAGTAATTTTGCGACAATGTTGGTGATTTCTACAGAAATATATTAGAAATCATCCCTTAAGTATTTGAGCTATGCCATGTCAAGATGTACACAGCATTCTGTTATGCAGTATCCTTCATTTCTGTCAGAAAATAGACTGCTTTCAGTAATTATAAATTGGGTACATGCTGGGTTCTACATGAATAATTTCACTAATAGCTTATTATAACTATTTATTCACCTATTTTATTTATAGCTGTTCAAATAATGTCATTGATGAACAGCAGCTGAACACATTATTAACTTTAAACTTATTCAACAACTTGTGTATTTCTTTCTTCCTGGTTTGGTGGTGACTCGCCTGGGGATTCAGAATGCATTACTTTGCCATCTTCAGAAATCATATGATGCTGTTGCTCATACAGAAACCGCTAAGCAAAAATAACCAGCAGGGATGCTTTTAAACATCATTGTTAGAAGAGTTTCTGCGTTAGTGAGATGAAAATAACATGTCAAGAGATGTGAGGAAAGTCAAGAGGAAGGACATGGGCTCTTTTGGAAAATGGCTTCCTTGGAACTATTTGAAAGTTCTGAGAGATGCCAAAGAAAAAATATATATATATGTATATGCACACTAGCAAATGATTTCAGCCTAACACTGCGGGTTTTGTAGAGGTAAAAAGTGAATAGATAACTACACGTAAATCAAGACAACAAGAAGCGTGCTGTCAGCCTATCTATTCATATCCCAGTCCCACGCCCTCTCCAGAGGCAAACTGTTTGCCACCACATGAGACTCCATACCACACACAGACACATGGCTCTGGGCGAGGTTTCTGCTTCCTCTACCCTGCTTTATCTATCTCGAAACATCATAGGTTGCCAAAACCCTCAGAGCATTCACAGCACCAGTCAGTTGCAGCCAGGCAGGCAGTGCTGGAGCTAGACTTGGCTGTGTGCCCTCCCCGTGCAGCTCGCAGCCAGTGGGAGGTAGAGGTACCCAGAACAGGTCCTACCACCTGAATGTGCCACCTGTTCACAGTCAGAAGAAAAGCCACCGGGGTGAGGGATTTCTGGCAGCTGTTTTCTTGTCTCCCACAGACTGATCTCTGAATGTTGCTGGAAAAAGCGTGTGCTCATACTCATCATGGGCTCCCACTTCAGAGCCAGGCAGAGTTGGGCAGCATCTCACCAAGCACTTCTGGCTCACGTGCATTTTTTAATGTCCATCAGATCAAATGAAGAACCTTCACTCCTCGATTAAGATATAGTCTCCCGCGTGCTTGCTGGGCAGCAAGCAGCCGTGGGAACAGACTTGTGAGAAACTTTTACCAAAGGGTGGCACGTACGAACACTCTCCTTACGGGATCCTCACAGCAGCACCGTCCAACCCAGCAGGAGCCAGCGCGGCCTCCTCCCACGGCAGCGCAGCGTGGCCGGTACCGCCAAGCGCTGACTTTCCGCACCAAAGCTCGGCACTACCGCCGTCCCCTCGGACGGGAACGATGCCTTGAGAAGCGCTTCCTCGCGGAGCGCTGCTTCGGACAGGCGTTTCTCTCCAGCGGTACCGGAGCGCGCACCCCGCACCCCGCACCCCGCGCCCGCCGGCTGATGCAGCGACGCGCACTCCGGGCAGCGACGGGGGAAGGAGCGCCTCTTCCGGAGCAGCCGGCAGCCTCTCCCGCTCCGGGAGCGCGGCGGGGGAGACGCGGCGGGGGTGACGCGGCGGCGGGCGCTCCTCCCCCGCTCCCTCTCCGGACTCGGAGCGGAGCGAGCGGGGCCGGGGCCGGGAGGAGGCGCGGGAGGGGCGAGGCGCAGGCGCGGCGGGTTGCAGCTGAGCCCCGCGCCGCTCCCGGGAGCCGATGGCAGCTGCACAGCGCGGCCGCCCGGCGGAGCGCGGCGCAACGCGGCGCCCCCGGCGG
>JAPSGF010000081.1:1213296-1236610 GCA_035772895.1 Perdix hodgsoniae | reverse complement strand
CTTCTCTTCTCTTCTCTTCTTTCTCTCCTCTCCTCTCCTCTCCTCTCCTCTCCTCTCCTCTCCTCTCCTCTCCTCTCCTCTTTTTTCTCTTTTTTCTTTTCTTTCTTTTCTTTCTTTTCTTTTTTTCCTTATTCTTTTCCTGCATTGGGTGTATAGTATTCTGAGAACATTCTGTTTATATCACTGTTATGATAAAAAAGACTTACATTCTGCATTAGTGGAGGCTTATGAGGAGGACTGTGCAAGTCTGAAGTATTTTGAATGCAGAATGTTCAGGGTAGCCCTAGCTGTCTTGAGTGACTTGAGAAGCATTGTGCATAGGGGTGTGCTTGTGTACTTGGATGGCAGGGCATGGAGATCCTCATTTTTAAATCTTTGCTGCTTTCATGTTGTATAATGTTTGACATTTCTGGAGCCTTGTACTTGTTTGTTTACATTAATGAAATATTCCCTAAATAATTTGATAAATACTTCTAATTGTAGTGAAAACTTATCATGCAAAGCAAATTTCTGGAAGTTATGTGTGAAACATTTGCATAGCTTTTAAGTGGCTAAATGTGCTCCAGACTTTTATCAAAGGGAAGCAGCTGTGTAGCTATTGACAGTGTTTAGGATAATCCAAAATGGAGGTTCAGGAGAAGCAGAAGTACAAATAGGCATTGCACACGCATCAGTAAATTTCCAGTCTCTCTTAGGCTACCTCCTCAGCTCTAAATCCTTCCAAAATGTCTTGCTGAAGGAATGAATGAATAATCCTCCCTCGCTTAACTGCTGCTTTTATTTGCCATAAATATGTGATACATAAAACTTGAGCACGACTTAACAGACAGTGTTTTCCAAATGATGATGGAACTAACAGATGAAAAACAAAACCAGAAAGACACACAAAGTTTGTTACAGGGGTAGATGACCTGTTTCCATAATCAGGCCAGTCATAATGTTTTTAGGTGTTCGGAGGCACTGGTAATATCCACCTCCTGCAAGATCTGTGGTACTACATCTCATCTATATTGAGCATATTACACCAGTGTTTTCCATTCCTTTCTAGTCTTAGCTGATGATCCAAATGGCAGTAAGGCAGTTCAGGTTGTTGCATGTTTTTTGGGAATCTGGAAAGCTGCAGAATGTATCCAACAAGAGGGTTAGAGCAGTGACAGTCAATGCTATCCCAGTATCTCTGATGCACAGGCAGAAATATAAGCAGTGTTAAGAAAAAGGTGTTGGGTTCATATTGCAGCATGAAGTGGGATGAGTTACCCATAGATAGGAAACATACTGCACAGATGCCTGGGGGTAGGCAGAGCAGTGGAAAAACACTTCAATCCCTTCCTTCTTTTGAGACTCATCCCTGCTTCATCTCTTCTTTGGGATCTCTACAGATGTCATGGAATCATAGACTCATAGAGTGGCCTGGGTTGGAGGACCACAGTGATCTTAAATACAGCTTCTGGATGCCAGCTCTCTTAAATGTTCTTATTGGAGTGTGCCCTCCTCCAGTAGACACATGCTCTGTATGGGGCAGTATCTATGGGAGACACTGAAGCTCTCTTAGTATTTCCATGTCTGTAGCTGGAGTTATGGTCCAGTTCATAGACCAGGACCAAGGCATCTTCTGTCATTTGGCATTGCCTATTCCAAACCGTGCTTTTCTTTTCAGCATCAGACTCTTTTTCTGATTTCTCATTGCAGTCTTTGGTGACTGATGCAGCCATGAATCCTACCGGGATGTTTATTGTAAGTACAGAGTACGATTCATTATGTAAAGAAAGCACTGCATACAGCTTTGCTGTGATCTGCCCAGGGGTCCATACAGGTCCATAAATACTCACAGCAGGTAAATGAATCATAATTTTTCATTCCTTTCATTTCTTGTGCACTGTGAAGCCATTTCTACAGTTACACAGAATAGAGGAACACAGGCTTTTTCACGTAAGATTCTTTTGTAAATAGTGTTAATAAAGTTAATAGCACTAAAAGGTAACTAACTAACTGAAGAAGTGTTTTAAGCTTGCCAGAACCTGGCTAGATGATTTGGCACTAGGTGAAGTTGCTTTGTGTCTGTAACCAAAGCTACCAATAAGCTATTGTGTAACACAATGAAAGGAATAACCAGCATAAATATAGAGCACTGCTTATTAATATCAAGAGGCTTGACAGAGGGCATGCTGTCAATTTGTGCTAGCTGTTTTGTTTTCCTAAACACTCATGTCAGCTACTTCATTCCCTTTATGCAATACTAAGCTCCTGATAGTAATGGGTATTGTGCAACCATAAGCTAAATAGAGCATATATAAATTCAGTTTTCAAATAAAAACAGTACCACAGTGAAAACATGTATCTTTGTGCTGGAATGCGAACTTCACCCAATCTGTGCACTACTGACCATGATACAGAAAACAAAAGTAGTGAGGCAGGAAGTCTGGTCTGTTGCAGCCAGGCTTTTCAGACTGACTTCAGCAGGATCAAAAACAAGTTTTGAGGAAGCAGAATTTAATTTCAGGCTTCTTCATTTTTATTAAAAGTTCAGAATTCAGAAGAATCAGTTGCTACCATATATATATATATATGTATGTATTTATTTATAAGTGTCATGCAAAAATAGTGTTTTGGTTGAGTACTGTCATTGACATTTTGCAGACTTCTGCCATTTGCCTCTGAAAATTAAACAATACTTCTGTTCCCATTACTCACACGCTGGAATAAGTTTTGGAACACTCTTCCCACTTCTGAGTCAAGAGGTTGGAGCCAAGTTTCTGCTTCCCGTCACTTCTTACTCAACAAATGTATTCTCCTTATGGGGGAAGTAGGAGAGAAATGCACATATCCTTGAGTATAAAGAGTACTTTTCCTTGGTGCCTAATTCACGTATCTTTGTGAACGGCATCACTGTCCTCTTCTAGTTTTCATCTCATTTAGAACTGCAAAATGTTGGTGGCTTATAGTTCTCACTATGCTAGCCCTGTTGTTTGGAAGGAAAGTGAATGGTGAAAAGCCTCACAAATAACTCACGCATATCATGTGTGGGTGTTGTCATACTGAAATACTCAAGGGGATTATTGTAATCAGGCAGACAGGGAAAAGGTGCCTATTTTGCACATGTGCTGCTGTCCTTGTCAAATAACCTGCATCAGCACCAGGTAACGTCAAGATAATACCAGCTGTCTTATCTGTATGCCAACGGTTTGCAGGCCAGTTTGGCCTAGTTCCATGACTAATGGAGCGTGGGGAACCATGGACCCACACCCCAGGAAAGGGAGAAGGGGAAAAAGGGGAAAAATTGTCAGGGAGATGGGCCTAAAAATGAAACAGTGGCAATGATCTGAGAAGGAAAACTAAGGTACTAAATAAAACACAGAAATGCAATATAACACAGTATAATAGAATATAATTGGAGTGAGGCTCATAAATCAACTATGATGAGAGAGAGAGTGTCCAAAACCAAAGGCCTTACTCTAATGCTGACGGCCAGATTGCTAGGGAGCACACATTGTAGGCAAGCAGCAAAAGAAAAGAGGAACATCTGGTGACTTGTGAGCAGTTTCCCTCTGAACAGAAAACAGAAAGAGAAGAGTGAAAAGTCCTCTGGGATATGTAGTTCTTCTTCTCTTCCGAGAACCAGGTACCCAGAAAATCAGCAGTCTGTGTGACTGGAGCATCAACTCTTTAACTCCCAGTGCTCTACATGACGTTACAGTGTGGAATACCGATAACAAATCCATAGAACCTGACACTGTACCTACATGAGTCTTTGTTTTATTCTGCTACTTGTGAAAGGGATGAGAAAATCCTGCAGCATCTTTCTGGATGCTTGGGGTGGGTGGGTGGCTGGCTGAGGTGTTGGCGTTCCTGTTGAGTCTGAAATTACTGTACTACAACTGATTGCAGTGGTGACAAGAAATTGTAGAAGTACTACTGTCAGTTGCTGCTTTTGCAAAAATAATGGTATGTTCATATGTCTTTAAAGGTTAACAAACTCATCCATCCATTGTTTCATGCAGCATGTGCCACATCGCATCATGAAGACCGAGGGCACTGGTGTTGAATCCCTTCCAGATTTCATTGTAGATTTTTTTTCTCAGTAATCTGAAAAATTGTCCGATGTTGAAATGCCTTTCTTTCTTTTTTTTTTTTTTTTTCCTCCTCAAAACTTTTTTGATAGCAATTCAATAATTATCCTAGTCTTTCATCCATGATGGTATCATACTCTTCTCAGCATGGTGTGTCCACAGATCTTTCAGTGAATTGCTCCAAGGTAGAAGCAGAGTAGGACATTGTTACTTTCACTGTAGTGGTTTTTGTTGTAAGCAAGACATACTTCCTAGAACAATGACAGAAGTTGATTATTTGGTTAAAGGTAGACCATCTGCACAGGGTTCTAGAAGCTATATGGGGAGACAAAGCCTTCCTAATGAGGAGAAAGGTCTGCCCTTTCCAGTGAACTACAAAAAGTGAGCTTGAAGTATTATGCTTGAAGTATTGAAGACATGTTTTTATATCTTATACTGGTTTTGTAAATTACTTTGTTGGAAAGTGTATTAAAACAGGCAACTTATGGAAAGAAATCCAAACTGATAACATTAATAAAAACATGTTGAGCTTGCATCTCCATAACACCTGATTGGTGTACACTCGTGTCACTCATTGTCCTGCCTGTATACAATTATTATGAAAAATCAAAGTCAGTATAGTTATTTACTGTGGCATTAAAAAACAAATAATTTTTTTTTTTTTTGGCATACTTTGTCATTTAAATTCTTCTGTTTTGTTCAAAATTGATGAAAATCAATATGTTCACAGCATTAGTTCTCTAATTTATAGTAATAGTATAGGAATAGTATAGGAATAGTAATTGTCCAACTAAAATAATACAGTTCAGTATTTATTGGAGAGTGTTGATGTTGAAAGAGGACCTCTGGAAATCATCCAAGCCAATCTAGAGACAACTAGAGCAGATTGCTTGGGATCTTTTTTGGTTAACTGTTGAATATGGCCATGAATGGAAACTCTACAACCTCTCTGTGCAACCTGTGCCTGTGTTGAATCACCTTCACAGGAACAGTGTGTTTCAAGGTATGCCTGTTGCCTGTTCTTCTCTCATGCAGAGGAGTCAGTCTTTGCCTTCTTGCTTCCTCCTATCCAGCTGTTTATATACACTGAAATAAGATATTTATATGCACTGAAATAAGCTTCAAGTATTGGATGCACCGGTCTCTTGATCATCTTCCCAGTGTTTTGCTGGACTAGTTTTATTAAGTTAATATCTGTCTTGTACTCCAAATCAAGACAGTCAAATACTCATATATATATTGAGTTAAAGTGCTATGTTAACATTAGCTTCCCTTAATAAACATTTCTCAATGTGAAAATATAAAGGTGATATACTATGTTTCTTCATTTAAATTGCAGTAGTAAAAGATTATTCACTTATCATTGTCTGTGATTTGAATCTGCATTTTACTTGCTTTCAAAACCAACAATAAATAACAAATTTGCAGTGGGGGTCCATGTATGAATATAATGGATGCAGACACAAAGAGACCAACGTGATCATTTTCTATGAGCAATTGACCTGCCTGGTGGATGAAGGAAATCTATCTAGACTTTAACAAAGACTTTAACTCTGCCTCCCACAATATTCTCTTGGAGAAGCCAGCAGCCCACGGCTTGGACAGGTTTATTCTTCATTGAGTAAAAAACCTCCTGTATGTCCAGGCCCAGAGAATGCTGGTAAATGAAATTAAACCCAGCTGGCAGATGGTCTCTAGTGGTATTCTCCCTGGGGTTGGTATTGGGGTTGTCCCTGTTTATTATCTTTATTGATGATCTGAATGAGGGCATTGAGTGTTCCCTCAACTTGCAGATGACACCAGGTCTGAAGGAAGTGTTGATCTGCTTGAAGGTAGGAAGGCCCTACAGAGGGATCTGGATAGGCTGATTGCTGAGCTGAGGCATCCTGGCTTGTGTCAGAAATATGTGATCCGAAATGTGACCAGAACTTTTGTAGCAGAACTATTGTAGCAGAACTAGGGAAGTAATCATCCCTGGCACTGGTGAGACTTCGAGTACTGTGTTCGGGTCTTATCACTACAAGACATTTGAGGACGTGGAGCGTGTCAAGAAATGGGCAATGAAATTGGTGAAGGGTCTGGAGCACAGATGTTATGGAGAACAGCTGAGAGAACTGGAATTGTTTAATCTTGAGAAGAGGAGGTCAGGCGGGACCTTGTTGCCCTCTAGAACTACTTGAAAGGAGGCTGTAGTGAGGTGGGGATCAACCTTTTCTCCCAGGTAGCTAGCAATAGCATGAGAGAGGATGGCCTCAATCTGCACCAGGGGAGATTCAGGTTGGATACTAGGAAAAATTTCTTCTCATGAAGAGTGGTCAAGCACTGGAACAGGCTGCCTAGTGAAGTGGTGGAGTCACCATCCCTGGAGGTGTTCAAAAAACACGAAGATGTGGCACTGAGGTATATGGTTTAATGAGGCTTAGTGGGCTGAGGGTTGGACTTGTTGATTTTATTGATCTTTTTGAACTTTAATGATTCTGTTGTTCCACATATATGTATATACATATGGCTGCTGTATATATCATTGGGCAGTTGTGAAAGGAAGTAAGGGCTGCAGCTCTTGCAAGAGTACCAGTCTGTCACATCTTTACATGAGACTGTGATATGTCCTTTTCCCTACCTCCAGATTAATTTGTCCTGGAAAACCCAGTGTAATTACTCAAATGATGTAAACCATTCAGGTTATTTTTGTCCCTCTTCTCCAGCTTCTGCATGCGTGAAGTTTTGCTTTGATTTCTCAAATTCTGTGCATCATACTAGTCTTTCCATTTCCACAGAACTCTTTCTTTTCTTTAACTAGCCCCTTTTCTCTTTTCCATCATTACAGTTTCTGGAGTTGCTGCAACTTCTGCCCTTTATCCATGTCACTGTCATCAGCTATCAAAATGACATGTTAGTCCTTTACAGGCAGGACGTGACACACGTGGGCTATCAGAAATGGGCGTGCTTGTCTGTTCTTGAAAACAGACTCAGGAATATCAAAATCCTATTGTTGGTCTTAAAAATTTCAGCTGTTTCTTTAACATACTAACATAATGGTTCTCCTCATGCATCCTTAGCATGCTAGTAGGAGATTATCCTGTGTAAGACCTCACAATGGGCTTAGTCCTACATTTGTCTCAATTTCCAATAAAATGTAGCAACAGAAAGCTCTGTTGTTAGATTGTTACTACAAGTAAAAAACTTCTAATTTGAAGTGAGTAGTAGTCTCAGCTAATATTGTTTTCCAGCTTTCTAGTTCAGCATCCAGAATATTTAAAATTCACTACATCCTTCCTCAAAACACTGTGGTGCTATTTTGTGTAATACATGATGTTCAGTTTCCAACTAGAATACGGTCTTGATGTTTTTCCTGATAGTTTCAGAGGCAATTTGACTGGGCTAAGTTTACAAGAGCTTATAGTCTGCTGTAGTGCTACTGAGCTTTATCTGTAATGCTATCTGTACCACTGGTACAGTCGAGTCTTATTGGACTTGGATTACTTGAAGGACAATCATTTTATGGGAAGTTAGAGGTTTATTGAAGCAATAGCATTTGGATAAAGAAATGTCCTGCATATGATCATGGTGTCTGGTAGCTTGTATCTTTTATTAAACTTAGGAAACCATACAAAAGTATTTACTTTAGCCAATGAAGTAATTTCTGTTTCTTGAAATCCAAGCGCAGATGGTACAGTGGACCTATAAGGCTTACAGAAAATTGGTACTTTGACCAGACTGAGAGTCTGGATTGGACCAGACTATGTTGAGGCAAGAGAATGAAGAATTTGGGATTGCTAATTTTTGTTTTTCCCTGCTCACAAGTGATTTGGGTTCACTTATTTTTCAGATATAGTGCTTATACGATCCCATCTATTAACAGATTTCATACATTTCTTTATGGTTGGGTTGCAAGCACTTCAAATCATGTGAAAATACATCTGTAAATGGTTTCATTAGTATCACAAATCTAAAAGAAGACTCTTTTGTGCTGTGATACTGTGTAACCATCAAGGTATTTGTCTGAGCTGTGATGTTAGCTTGATTAGTGTAATAGAAAATAAAGAGTAAAATAAAAGTGTATGAGACAATACAGCTGCACAAAAGAAAGCAAACAAAAATAAAATCCGCAGCAAAAATTACACATGCAAAAAACCCCAGGCTGCATTATTACACAGAGTAATCTTTAAAGTAGAATTGGATGGATGGATACTTTGTGCAGCAAAAATCAGAATGCTTTAGGTGCTGAGGAGGTTAAGTTAGGTAAAAAAAAACTATGCAAAGTGCACTGTGAGAGCTTTTTACTTCAAACTGACTGTATACATACTCTGTCTCTTTATTTCAGATTGTCTTGAGGAACTTTTTTCTTCATTGTCCCTAAGGTGATCTATACTGAGTAAAGTTAATTTGACCTTAATAGAGCTGTGCCTCCTAATATTAACTCAGTCACTAGTCTCTTGTCCTTAAGTAGTGCCAGTCATTCTGGGGGTTTTCAAGTGTATGTGTGAGAAGTTGGTGTTTGATTCAAGGGTTCAGAATGTTCTTTATGTCAGGAGAAGGTAAAACCATAGTATTTGTAAGGATAATAATCCACAAGTATTGCAAGGTTGCAAGTCTTTTATCTAAGGCTGAAATTCTTCATTCACCAAGGACTTGTAGTGTAAGACTGATTAAAACTAGACACAGATAGTAATTTTACATTTACGTGCTGGGTAGCAGATGGAAATGTCTTTCAAAATTTTCAAGAAAATCAGTCCTTTAAAACCTAAAAAGGCCTTAGAAGGTCTTTTGGATTCTTCTGTTGGCTGGTATCAGTTGTGAGATTCTAAGTCTTACGTATAGAAACCTAATGGTAAACCTGCATCTTAAGAATGGCTGCAGTGTACCGTTTTTGCGAGATGCACACTCATCTAATATCTTGAATCTTTACTTCAGGTTTCTTAAAAATAATTAAAAAAAAAGAAAGAATACCACTTTTTTAATACTTCAACAGAATACACAGCATACATGGAAAGTTATTCCCTCCATAATTTGTTAGTCTGCTGCAAACCTACAACTGCATTACAGTAAGAGTTAATCCAGAAATTGATTGTTTAACAGACGTTAGACACTGAAGGGTACTAACATCAAAAGCTAATAAATAACCCCTTGGAAAAATTCTTTCCTCAGCAAAATTATAAACAACCCTCTTGATGCCTTGCGCTTTGAGATCAGGTGTAGTTTGTAATAAACTTACGGATTTTGCCTTTTTAAAAAATAGTTTTGAAGATCTTGTGGTTCATTTGGTAAACATGAAGCATGCTTCTGTTTAGTTTTCACCACTTCTTGGTGGTGAACACTTCTTGACAGTAACTTGGTTTGGTATTAATATCGTAGTACTTTGTGACAGCTTCTCAAATGATTTTGATTTCTTTTATAGCTACCCCTTATAAATGTGGCAAGGCTTATAGGGAATTGGCAATGAGACTTAATGTCCTAAAAATCAAATTGTTATTTTAATAACTAGTTGGTTCTTACAGGCAAAATACTTCTCCCAGGTTAGCGCTTGGGAGAAGTACTTCAGTAATTCAGTACTTTGATACCTCAATGCTTCAGTAGTTCAATACTTCTCAGCTTAATTTATTTAATTGATGTAAAATAAGGCATCAGTGTTATCAGTGTGAATTACAGATCTGATATGCTTTCCTTATGTATGATTTCTTAGGCATAAAAAGCATTTTACTGGAATGCTAATTTATTCCAATTACGTCTTGATCAAATGGAAATAACCATTAGATTTTATAGTAACTAAATGTCTTAAATGTCTGTTTCCAATAGACTTATTTGCTAACTGGGTTTCTGTTGAGTAACTACAGCACAGCAAAATGCCATAAAGTAATTGTTCTTGGAAGAACTTTGTTTTATACTTCGCATGCAGCATGAGGACAAGACTTTATTAGCATCTTACTTTCCTCTAAAATAGATTAGTAGCTAATGTGTGACCTTTAAAGTTTTCTTCCAATGAAGGTGGTGTTTTTGGAGTCTGCAATGCAATACAGATTTAGGAAGCACAGAACAATGTTTTTTGTGAAGTTGAACTATTTAATCTGGATAAAAATTCTCAAACAGGCAAACAAACAATGACAATAAAATTTTGTTAAAATTTTGGTAATAGTAGAGACTAAAAGGATATTTATACCCAAATCCTTTTCCTTTGGCTGTACCCTTTTCTTTATTTTTGCTTCTGATTACTGTGTTGCATTTGACATTCCTGTTTGACAGGGTGCACCCTATTGCATTCCTATTGACCAAGTGCACCCTCAGCACACAGGCAGATGACACCAAACTGCGGTCCAGTAAGCCAACCGTATGTTGGGCTGCATTAAAAGAAATGTGGCCAGCAGGGCGAGGGAGGTAATCCTGCCCCTCTACTCTGCACTGCTGAGAGCTCACCTGGAGCACTGCATGGGGAGTCCTCAGTACAGGAGAGACATAGAGCTGCTGGAGCATATTCAGGAGAGAGCCACAGAAATGATCCCAGGGATGGAACATCTTTCCTATGAGGACAGGCTGAGAGGGCTGGGGCTGTGTAGCCTGGAGAAGAGAAGGCTGTGAGGTGACCTGAGAACAGCCTCTCAGTATGTAAAGGATGGTGAGGCACTGGCACAGGTTGTGGTTGATGCACCATCCCTGAGATTCAAGGTCAGCCTGGACTGGGCTCTGAGCACCCTGCACATTGGACAGAGGTTGGACTGGATGACCTTTGAAGTGCCTTCCAACTCAAACAATCCTATGATTTTATGTGTATGAGAAATTAACATACACAGAGCACTGTGGTATTCTGTTTCATCTACTTACAAAAGTTTTCTTTTGTGAGCTGAGCATGTGCTATATATAATTTTCTCTCTTCATGCGTGTACATCCTCTGGAGAAGTGGCTGCAGAAAATACACAGTGTTTTTTAAAGACATTTCTTTTTTAACATCCTGCTTCTGTCCCCACAGAAGGAGACTTCTCTGAAATAATGGTTGTTTTTAAGGACATCAAAGAGAACAAATTATCTTAGTTATTTCTGTACCATATCTGAGTGATAATGACACTGTAAAAGCTCCGTAGAGAGTCACAGGCTAAGTGGAAGTATTTGCAAGACAAGTTGTATGGTCTGCTGAATCACTGTTATGCATGTTATTGGAAAAGAAATTGCAACCTATACATTTTTGGGAAATAAATTTTGAAAGTGAGTGGTCCACTTCCCAAATGAGAAGGCTAACATTGCTTTCAGTTCAGCAAGATTTTAACGGTTCTATGAAGTTTTGCAGTGTTATTCTACAAATATGTCTGATTGCATGTTGACACAGTATTATCAACTTGATTTGCAGACTGCTTTTGGGGCTCTGCGGCTTGTGCTTGCTTCGCTTACCAAGATTTATTCCTGCACATGTGTAGTGAAAATTACCGTAACTTCAAAGAGTAGGAATAATTCTAATTTGTGAATTTTGTTTCTTCTTCGTCCAGGTGTCTGAGATGCTTGAACTGCTGAGCTAGAATGAAGGACTCGTAAAATGTAGAAAGAATGAAAGGCAGAAAAGAGAGGGATGCTGACAGTAAAGAAGGTAGATGAGAGAAAAAAAGGCATTGCTTGACTGTTTTTTCCAGTTAGAATGGTGAGATGAAGTTGGAGCCATAAACTCAGTTTATCATATTATCTAAATGTTATGACTTTCCACAGTGCTCTATTTTTTTTCAAGATTAATCTCTGAATATAGGATCATTCTGTTGCAGGCAGATCACATAGTATTTCTTAAGGTTTATCTAACTCTATTTTAAGTAGATCTATGTAGGTTGCTCTCAAATTAATGTCCCCAATTTTTTTTTTCCTACAAAGAGCACAATAATACAAAGAGCACAATAATGCTATTTGATAAAGCAAATTGTCAGCTACATAGCACTGTTTTTCAACACCATCACCAGCAGTAACTCTGCATTTTCACCAGCCTGCATGCCACACTCCTGAAGATCTTCACCGGTGAAGGTGATCGCTATTTGACAGCAGCACCATCATCCCAAACAGATGGAGGTCAGAAGGTGACAAATTCCAAACAAACAGTGGAAGTGGCTGGACAGTGAGCCAACACTGGCAATGTGTCCCATGGTCTTCATACTGGTATGGGACCTGATGTTACCATGTTGCAGGAGAAAACTTTTCTTCTCTGTTCTGACAGTGGAAGCTGGAGCATTCAGCTTAGAGGTTATCTCAAGGCAATGGTCAGGGTTGATGATTTGTGTGGACCCCAGGGAATCCAAAAGGGTCACCCCTTTCCTATCCCAAAAGACAGTGCACATCACTTTACAAGCTGAGAACTACATCTTGGTTGAGACTCTCTTTGCTTCATAATGTGACAGCTGTTCGTGGCCATCTGGAACATGGCTTGTCTTTCACATCGCCGTCACCTCTACTGAAATGCACCACCCACTGCCTCACTGCGCTCACTTCAACTGTTCAGTCACCAAGCACCCATGGGTGTCAGTGGGTGCCATATTTTCCACATGGAGAAATTCAGTTCCACACCTTTGTTTTGCATGCATTTCCATGCCAGACTCCATTCTGTCAGACTACCTCTCTGCTGCCATCTGTCACATGGCAACAAAATGGAATGGTATATCAACTGAAGGTTCAATCTCTACTGCCATACCACCAGCACCTACACCTGATGTGGGCTCACGTAATAAAATTGGAGGCATTGCTTTTGGAGCAGTCCTTGTAGTTTTGTTTTGTTTTGTTTTCTTATTACTCTTCCCATTGGAAGATTATTTTATAAACAATTGATGTAACACAACAACATATATTTTTTTTCCTCCTGTTTAATCTTTTTCTTTCATACTCCTTTTTTTTTTCTTTTTTTCTGGCATCACCATTCATCAGAGATAGTACTTGAATATCTCTTCTTCTGCACAGACTTATTCTTTTGTACATCAATAACATGGATTAGATTTGTTTATCAATTTAGACTCTTCCTTCTTTTAAGGAAATAAAACCTTTCTATCTCAGTTTTGATTGAAGTTAGTTTTTCTTATCTTTCATATATTTTAGGTCTACATTTTCTGGATGTTTTCTGAGAACTTGGTTATTTTGCTAAATCATATTTCAAAATATCTTTTCCTTTTTTTCCTATGTTATCATATTGTAAAGGAAACAAAATCTGTTCACATCACTTACGTTCTCCTTTTGTTTTAAAACAGTGATGCTCCTATTTAATTAATGTTAGGTACCCTGGCCTAGCTTGTCTTATAGTAGGTATGTATTTCCCTCAGCAGAGGATGGAACTGTCTTAATGTTTCTTGTCTTTCTTGACTAGAAAATGTTAGGTTTCATCTGTTGAGAAATTATGGCTTGAGTAACACCCTGGCCGACTTGGGATGCTATCTCCTGCAGATTTTTTTCTCTCTCCTCTCTGCTGTCAGTAGACTTATGGTAATGTTCTTCAAACTCTGAGGAATGTTATACTAAGACAAAAGCAAGAGGGCTACTAGGTCAAGCTAGTGATTTAAGTGCGAGGAAGTAACACTAAATGTTTGTCTTCGCAAGCCATTACCTACTCTGTTAGTGAAGTAAGATAATGTCTGAAGGACTGATTTGCTATAGCATATATTTATGTGAAAGGAGCACTGTTCAGAATGTCTGGATACTTTCTCAAGGGTATAAGATGATATTTTAAATAATTTACTTGGCTCTGATGAATTATTTTTAATTTGTCTTTATTTGAGATAGTGTAATATATTACTAGATTGCCAGGTGCTTGCCATTAGAAAATACCATCTTTGATTGGTTGTAACTTTTTTGTTAATGCCAAATAGTTCAGAGATAAATGTTCTTTGCTGAATTCTGCATCATGCTTATATTGTTTTCAAACTTTATTTTACACTAAGTGGTTTATATTATTCGGATCAATGAGCATGGGGAAAAAATCATCATTTTGGTCACACTTGAAAATTATTTTGACCTTTCTTTCCTTTGTTCTTGTTAAGGATTGTATCCTATGTTTTTTATCATGGAAGCCTGGGTGACATGACCAGGGCACATAAGTGCCCCTCTGATTTGTGGTAACAAGTCTGAGTTTCTGACTCATGTTTGTAAGTCAAAGAGGTTTTCTCTTTTTCGCACTCCCAGGTAAGCAATGATACTCTGCTAAGGTAAGCTGGCAGAAATGCACATATCTGAATCGAAAGGAGAATGTCTGCCAGCAGGTTGAGAGTAATCTGAGGTGGGGATGCTGCAGTGCACATAACTAAGCAGAGTTTCTTTTAATGTGTAAAGGAAAGCTTGGCATGGGGGAATGGGAAAATGGCCATAAATGAAAAACTGAGAGCCTGACAAGGCTGTGAGCAGCCAGGTGTATGTTTGAGGTGTCTGGAAGAATAGTGTCAAATTAGAGATGTTTGTGTAGAATCGTGTGCTAAGATCCCTTTTCTTTAAGCACAGAGTGAAAAGGCTCCCGGGATCTTAGCATTTCTCTATATGTGAACATGCAGAACTCTTTAGTAAAGGGTCCAACTGCTGTGTCAGTGCCTACATATTACGGCTGCCATTTTTCTTGTTCCCTGGTGTACTGGCAGTCTTATAGATTTATCTTATTCATCTTTTCCCTTTTAAACTAGGATAAAACATATTTAAAAAAAAAAAAAAAGTATATCTTCAGAATGGTTTCTTTATTAGATTTGTTGTAGTTTTCAGTTGCATTCCCTTACTGTGAGACTACCTTAGTGAAATTGTTTAATGATGGTTCATGCTTGCTGTATTTGGCTATGTGATACAGTGTCATTATAATTACGTGGTGTAGTAGTATAGTAGCCCATGCCTTCTACACTGCATGATGTTGAGGGCTTTCTGACTGGAGGATAAACTTCCTGTTGGGTTAGTAGATACTAAGCATCATTATCATATGTGTTTAACAAATTTATTTTCACAGCACACTGCTAAAGTGAGGAGGCAGTACCTCCATTTCACAGATATAAGACTGAAAGACACCAAATGTGAAACACTGCTGACCTCATTTTTCAGAGTACTGACTTAAACTGTAATTGCTTTGTCTTTGACACATAAGATATTCAAGAGTGTTTCAAGTCAGATTTCAGGAAATTAAGGAATATACAGCTGCAAGACAGATACAGTTCTGATACTTTGGATTTCATGGAGTATCATGAGACTGTGTTAGAGACACACGTAGGGAGCCAGGTTATTTTTGAAACTTTCATTGAATTAGCTACCGGATCTTCTTACTGTTCTTCTTTATCTCTTAAGGTGAGGATTATGTTGAAAGTACAGTGCCAGCTAGACCTGGACTATAAGGCGTATGTTCTAGGAGTTCCAACCAAAACTGGAAGGGTTTCAGCTTGTAGTGGTAGTTTTTGGTAGAAAGAACACTAAAGAGCTGGAACCTTTGCATTAATTTGTCCAAGAGATCTGCATAATTTGTATTGAAACCAACATCTGGAAAGGAATCCCTGAAATGGGGGTATCAAAATGATGTGTTCTGAGATGCTTTGAGTAAAATTTCTCAGTCTGGATGGGGATCAGTGGCAAGTACTGTCCCCCAGGGGTCAGTGCTGGGACCCATTGTCTAAAATCTTCATATGTGACATCAGCTGTGGGATCAAATGCCAGCAGGGTGAGGGAAGAGATCCTGCCACTCTGCTCTGTTCTGATGAAACTTCACCCGGAGTATTGTGTCCAGATGTGGTATCCTCAGTACAGGAGTGACACAGACCTATTGGAACAGCTCCCCTATGAGGACAGGCTGAAGGAGCTGTGGCTGTACATCCTGGAGAAGAGAAAGCTCTGAGAGTCCTGACAGCGGCCACAGCATCTACAGGCGAGCTTGTAAGAAAGAAGAGGACAGGCTCTTTAGCAGGGTTTGTTTTGATAGGACATGGGGAAATGGTTTCAGATCTAAGGAGGATAGATTGAGGTTTGATGTAAAAGTCTTTCACAGTGAGGGAGATGAGGCACTTGCACAGGTTGCCCAGAGGTGTGGCGGATGCGCCATCTCTGGAGACACTCAAGGTGAGGCTTGCTTGGGCTCTGAGCACCTGATCTAGCTGTAGGTGTCCCTGCTTATTGTAGGAGAGTTGGACAACCCTAAGGATTCTATGATTCTAAGATGAATCAACAGCTAGCTAAAATTAACCATCTGAGTTGTGGGAAAGTGGAACAGTGTGTGTCTGTCTGTAAACTGTTTTTGGTTGAACCACGGTCATAATTTGCATGCATCAAAGGAGAAAATATTGCCAAAAAGCTGACTGTATATCCAGGAAGTGATTTTGGCATTGTATGTTCATTAGTCTATGCTCATATAATTCATTCTGCACTGTCTTCTGTAGAAGGATCTTCCAGTGTTCACGTAATGCTCTCTGATCACAAAGGCATCAGATATATGCAGCTAATTATTTGAAGGTATTTCAGACTATGTGGAATCTAATCATCAGTTTATTTTCAATTATGATTGATTAAAGTAGCTGTGAACATCGATTTTAAATGATCTAAATCAACTGATTTGTATTGTTGAGATGATGCTTAAATCTCAATCCTATTTTATCTTATTGCTCAAAGATCATCTAAATTCTTTCCACTAAAAAAAATTAGTCATGCACTTGAAGAAATTTGCAGTCTTTTTCCCATGTTAACTTTGATCAATGGCAATTTTTTAAGGTACTCTGACACTCAAAGTGAATCCTTTATTCGCTCATTGTGGTTGATCCTTGGCACACTGTAGACATTTCATAAGAAAGGGTTTTGAAAACGTTCTGAAAACAGACTGGTTACATTTTTTCACTGGAATTTAAATGAAGTAAAGCCATCAAGGATATTGTTCTCTCTCATTCTGAGACGCTCGGTTCCAGTGCAGGTGTGTTTTGCGGCACCGTGGGGGATGTGTGAGAGAGATCCTGAAATCAGAAATCAGGGCGAGCTGCCAGGAGCTACCAGACAAGCTTTAAACTGAAGGGCTTGAGGGCAGTGTCTCCACAGTGGCCATGCTCATGCCATTGCAAATGACTGGGAAATTATCCAGGCCAACCGGAACAGTGCTAAATGTTCCTTAGCTGTCCCCCATGGCAAGAGACAGAAGGCCAGACACCTCAAGGGTGTGTACTGCTATGGGGGTTCCCCTTGAGTCCCTCTAGGGAAGCCTGCATCTTCTGCTCCATTTTCTTATCTGAAATGCCTATGTACCAACACACCCAGCATGGGAAATTAAAAAAAAAAAAAAAAAAAAAAAAAAAAGAAGTAGCTATCTGTGTGCAGTTGCAAGGCCATGATCTTCTTGTCATCTTGGAGATGTGGTGGGACAGCTCACATGACTGGAATGCTGTCATGGATGGCTGTGTACAATTTACGAAAGGCAGGACAGGGCAGGACAGCAAGGCAAGGCAGTGGAGTGCTCTTTTGTGGAGAGAACAACTGGAATGTATTGATCTCTACTAAGGGATGAGCGATGAATGAGTGGAGAGCTTTTGGGTGAGAATTAAAGGGCAGGCCGATGAGAGTGACAGTATTGTGAGTGTTTGCTACAGGCTGCCTGATCAGATGGGGAAAGTTGATGAAGCCTTTTAACACACAGCTATAAGTAGCCTCACAGGCACTGGTTCTCATGGAGCATTTCAACCACCCTAATATTTGTTGGATAAGCAGCACTGCTAGGCATACACAGTGCAGGGAGTTCCTGCATAGAGTTGATGGTAATTCTCTGATGCAGGTGGTGGAGGAGATAGTGAGGAGAGTTCTGCTGCTGGACCTTGTACTTAGAAATAAAGAAGGACTCGTTTTGGATGTGAAGGCTCAGGGCAGTCTAGGATGCAGTGACCATGAAATAGAGGAGTTCAGGATCCTGAGAGAAAGAAACAAAGCAGTAAGTAGATTTGCAACCCTGGACTTCAAGAGAGCCAACTTTGTCCTTCAAGCATTAGAAGGTAAGGGGGCCCAAGAGCACTGGTTAACACTGAAACTCCATTTCCTCCAAGCTTGAGATTGGTGCATCCCTGAGAATAAGAAATCAAACAAAGAATCAGGAGACCTGCATGGACAAGTTAGGAACTCATGGAAAACTCAAATGGTAGGTTTCTGGAAAGTGGAAAAAGGGTCTGGCCACTTGGGAGGAATATGGAAACATTGTCAGAGCATGGTAGGGGACCACACGGAAAGCTAAAGCCCTCTTGCAATTAAATCTGACAAAGGAGGTTAACAATAAAAAGAGATTCTTGAAGTGTATCAATAGCAAAAGGAAAACTAGGGAGAATGTGGTCCTGCTGTTGAATGAGGTGAGTGCCTTTGGTAACAGAAAATACTTAGAATGCAGACTTGTTGAATGCCTTCTTTCCTTCAGTCTTTACTGCTAAGAGTGCTTCCTGAAAGTCCAAGGCCTTGGAGGTTAAAATGGACAGTCTGGAGAATGGATGACTTCCACACTGTTAAGGTGTCAGCATAGTCAGAAACTGTCTGGCCAAAACCAATACCCATGAATCCATGAGCACCAGCAAGTTTCACCTGAGAGTGCTGAGAGTGGGCATAAGTATTTGCCAAACCACTATCTGTTACCTCTGGAGGACCATAGAGAGCAGGAGAAATTCTTGAAAACTGGACGAAAGCCATTATCACTCCAGTCTTCAAAAAGTGCAAAAAGCAGGACTCGAGCAACTGCAGGCCATTCAGCCTCACCACCATCCCTGGAAAGGTGATGGAAGCTGATACCCACAGGATGAGACATTCAAAACAGAACTGATGCTGACATGGTAAGGCAATGGGCAGGCCACCCTAGGTGTCATTGCAAATTAGACAACTTCCATCTGATGGCTTAGGCCATCACCAGTGAGCAGTGCGGAGGCCTGGGGAGCTGACAGTGAGGAGCTGCTCCCCTGTGCTGGGGTTTCAACTGGAAAAGTGTGTCAAGCACTGGAAGACAGAGATCCGCCACGATCTTTTGCTGGTGGAACAAGGGGCTGAAGAAACACCCCAATCCCTCAGTGGTGAGCACTCCCAGCCCTGTGGCTGGGCTGACTTGTGCTCCGTGCCAACACAGGGCCAGGCTTTTGCCACAGCCCTAGTGGCTCTTCAAGGTCCAGTTCCTGCCTTAGAGCCATCCCAGGAGGACATTTCCCCCCATTGCTGACTCCTGTTCCTGTGAGCATGTCCTGCTCGGGCCCCAGCTGCCTGAGCCATGGAACACACGCAGTGGCTTCAAGAACAGGCACCAAGAACTGATACCATGATAAGCTGGTGGAAGAGCCTGGGGCTCTTTTTCCTCAGAAGCAGACCTGTTTCCCCCGCCCCTCCAGGTCCCTCTGGATGGCAGTGAGCCCCTCTGGTGTGCTAGCTACTTCTGCTTTCGTGTCATTTGCAGTCTTGGAAAGGATACGCTCTGCCCCATCTTCTGTATTGTTAGTGGAAATGTCAAACAGGATCACATACCACGCTGACTCCTGGGGTAGACTGCTAATGTCTGTCTTGGCTTCTGTCTAGGCTCTGTGCCACTTATCACTGGGTCATGATAATTCCGTAGTCAGCAGTTGAAACTGAAAAAATTGATACCAGTCTTTTGTTTATTTTGCATCGCATAAGTGGTTCAACTTTAAACTTCTAAAGCAAAACATAATAATAATAATAATAATAAAAATAATAATAAAAGCATAATAATGACTTGAGTGAACTGCTCTCTCTTCTTACTCTACACACAACCATACACAAATACAGATGCTCTTACTGATTTTTCTTTTTTAATATGGTTTCTTTCTGAGCTTCCAGTCACCTGTAGATAATCACGGTGGCACTGTTGGAGGTTTGGTGTGCTCACAGTCAATTTTTTTACTTTCTTTTTCCACCATTGCTGTCCTTCTATTGAATATACATCTGTTCCAGTGTTAAAAAGACAGTCTATGCAGTTGTAATAGCTGAAGGAGAATTAGTTTTACATACAGCGGTGAGAATTTTTGGAGCAAGCATTTCAAAACAGGTCTTGGTTCAGCCTTTATGAGTGTAATAGGTACTTTTTGAAAACTATTTTAATGTGTAAAATGGGTTTAATATTGGAAATGGAACCCAGAAGTTGATTATTTTTTCTTGGTTGACCAAGTTGTAGTTTTTATTAAAAATGTACTGCATCTTGAAATACCTCCTAACAAAGGATTTGGAAAATGAAATGATGTCTAACATTATAGCCTAACCTCAGCTCCTCATCTGTGTACTTGTTCCATGACTTCACCAGAGTATTTTAAAAATAATTGCCCTGAGGATGGTAAAATGCCTGTCTATTGTGTTAATGTGAGTTCCTCAGATAGGTAGATAGGCCAACAGCGTTAATGCATTGGAGGTTTTCACAAACCAGATTAAGTGCCAGCGTTCTCTTACACAACAATGCTAATTGCCTTTTTTTTTTTGGCAGTTGCACAGGCAGTAATTACATTTTAATAGAACCAATGGAAAAAAAAAAAAAATCCACGATGCTTTTATGGGTAATTATTGCAGTTTGGTTTTTTTTTTTCTTTTCAGGAGCTTGAAAGTTTACACTCAGAACATCTATCAGATCTGTCTTGCAAATAGATGGTAGCATTACAATACATGCAAGATGGTGGGAAGCTACCAAAAATGATCACTGGATGCTTTTTAAACGGTACCATTTAAATGGGATCCTCAATGAGTGGGTAGTTTTTACAAATAATTCATAAACAGTATTGCGTTGCTGTATTCAAATGTGTCTTGCTTCTACAATGTATTACATATCTGACATATCTATTGGAATTGTCCGCTGTACTCTGAGCTGCTGAAATGAAGCCTGATGACTGTACTGAATAAATATGCAGGAATACTAGGATTTAACGCACTAAAATTGCTAGTGTTGATTGAAAAGGCTGCCAGGATTTACTTTTCCAGTTTCTCATTCTCTAATTTAGTAGTCATGTTGTGCTGAAAAAGAAAACATTGATGTATGAACCGAAGCAATAAGGATTAAATTTGTGTAAGATGATAAAATTTAAATCATTTTAAAAGATGAACGCATTATTGCAGTTGGACTGAAACAAGGCTGGCATCACCTTATACCACATTCCTGTCAAGAGAAAGGAAGAATTCACTGTGATTTTAATGTAACACTCATTGTTAATAACATTTCATAAGCCAATACGCTGTGTCTTCTGTGCCAGTAGTTAGGCTGAATGCTGGTACAGAATTAAAAAAGGGCAAGGGATCGTGGTGATTGCACACTGATACTGAATGAAATTGCCCTTAAGATAACAGATATGTGGAAAAGCAAGGGTGGGCAGGAAGGGGCAATCTCTCCCAGGCTCTTTTGGGAGACTGATCTCAGGAGGTGTGTGAGCCCCACATTGCCTTTTGCCCTGCTTTTTGCTCAAAAGCACTCCTCTGGCAAATCTGGTCCTGTGTGAAAGATTGCCAGAATTTGGACAAATTTTTTTTGTTAAGTTTGTTCTTAAAGTCTTTCCTGGAGTAAGTATTTAACCATAATGTAAAAAAAGAGGGGTAGGGGGAGAATGTTTGCATTTATACATAAGGATTTTGTTCTTAATGTTGTATTATATGTAATAATTTGAACCTGTTTACCTGAAGTTATGAATTACATCATGATATAAAATGATGATTACACAGTTAGAAAACTGAGTTTCAATTTAAAACTTACTTTACACATATGCAGTTGCTAAACTTGGTCGAAGTGACAGTCACTTAGAGAACACATTACAAAGATCCTTTTAGTATTTGTGTACATAAGCGTAATGTATTTACAATGTAGTTCATGCTTATTGAATTCTCTAGAGCCATTCAGCTGGCTTGCATTAAATGCCTCTACTACTTCTTTCTTCCCTTGTTTATGCTTTTCAATGGGGAAAATAACAAGCAAAAAACAACAACAACAATAAACAAACAAAAGACTTTTCCCCTTGACAGAATTTCCTTTCCTTCCCAAGCCATTTCTTTCCAACTGCCTTTCCCACTTGAAGACTGGAGAGTCAGAGTTACAAAGCCCCTCAACATATTCCAG
Source organism: Perdix hodgsoniae (assembly GCA_035772895.1). Taxonomy (NCBI): domain Eukaryota; kingdom Metazoa; phylum Chordata; class Aves; order Galliformes; family Phasianidae; genus Perdix; species Perdix hodgsoniae. The sequence goes on along the minus strand of JAPSGF010000081.1, from coordinate 1,214,545 downwards.
ATGGCTTGAAATGACAGCTCCGTGACTGCTTTACTCAAGATGAAAAAATCTTGTTCTCCCAGATTTTAAACAAAATAGCTATAAGGTCTGCTGCACCTTCTGAGCTGTTTTTCAAAGTGGTGCTTTAACCGGCTTATATTAAAATGTGTCACTGTTAATGTTTGGTGGTAATTGCTACAAGCACAAACAGATGAGAGAAAACAGGAGCAGCACTGGGAGAAAGGAGCTTCTTGAGGAAGAAGGACTCTCTTAACAGTTGGAGTAGATGGAGGATGGCAAAAACGTCGTCCATGTGAAGGTAACTTCAGTGTTAGGTGTAACCTAACTGGTCTGGTCTTCTGCTTGTAGAAACGGCTGGAGATGATTCAAACAGAAGGCCTGCACAAAACTTTTGGGAAGAAAATTAAAATGTGTCATTTGCTAAGACTGGGTACATAAGAAAAATGGAGGAGGAGGCAACCAACAGCTATGTACATAAGAAAAATGGAGGAGGAGGCAACCAACAGCTATCAGAACAGATAGATGCAATAAATTTGACTAACAGTGAGGACAATGCATGGTTCTTCTTGATTGTCTCTAGGCACATAACAATTTAATCCATCACTCCCATTAATTTCTGGCTAGTGGGTTAAATGGCTATAGCAGGTGGCAGTAATGAGATTGTCCTCAGCCACCTCCCGTACTTGTAACTGCTCATTCATTAAGAGAATACTGCAGAAAGCTGATACATGTTTTTCGTTTTTCAGAACAAAATCCTGAGGGCATGATGGCTGTTGGAAATGTGATGCAGTCCAAGTCACTTCTTTCAGTTTTAAGCTCTTGGTTCACAGACTTCATTAAATGTCAGAACCACCTCTTGCACATGACGAGATCTGCTGGTGTTGCTGTAATGCTCCTACCTCTGCAGTGTAGGGGGCAGAGTACATCAGGAAATTCTGTTCCCACTTACTTAAGATATATATCTGCCATTAGAAAACAAAGGGTTTTATGAGGATGTGTGCAAAGCGTGATCCTGTTCTAAGGCAAATGTGCAGAAAGGTCTTAATTCTACACCACAGCCCACACTGTGTCATTCGTTTAGAGCTGGTTTCAAAGGCAGTTCATTCATAATTCAAATTAAGTTATGAAATGGCTTATGGCTCTTAGGAGAAATTATTCATTTCAAGTGTGAAGTGCTGCACTTTGTCCCGTGGAATTTTATGGACAAAATTAAAGTAAGGACTTAGGATGTGTTTCAGGATTTGGCACA